>SNQJ01S0053496.1:48805-59930 GCA_010110895.2 Picea sitchensis | reverse complement strand
CTAGCGACAGTGTCTTGGAAACTGCTTCTGCTAGTAACCCTAGCAATAGTTCCTCAACGAGATCAATATCGTAACGGCTATGTTTCCTTCCAGCGTCTAGATTGAATGAAGGAGGTGTGGGCCCATAACTTGTTAGAATATAGAAGATTGTGTGCTCGTTTTACCATTGACGATACCCTCGTCACCCAACCATAGGCCGAAGCCACCCTCCGAGCACCTTAACCTTGACTGAGAATTACTCCGAAAGCAAACCTTAGGCTAGATAGCAAACAAGGTGTAGCGCATCTTCCTCCAAGGATAGCGCACCAACAATAGCTGATCAGATAGTCCAAACCCTAGCCAAGAGATAGTCCAAGCCTATACTGAAAATTAGTTGCTGCTGCAGCTACACCTGCAGCCCTCCTCCACATGTGCGCACCAAACTGGGAACTGCTGTGAACACCAGTTTAGTCTCTGCAATTCTGAGATATGTCAAATGAGAACCGACGCCCTGTATTTATAGTGGTTTTGCCAGTTTTGCTGGGGTCGACTTCTCCTTCTGGATATGTGTTTGTTGAGTATACTGTTATTATTTCTGGCCGACTTCTTCTCTTGGAGGCTAATAACCTAATATAAATTATCTTCTTGAGTCGACAAGACTTCTAGGTTTATTAGCCAACTCATTAGGGTTTTCTCTTGCTTTCTGGAGTCTTCTATTCTCGTCAGGTTCACATGTGGAGGTAAATACCTCCCGCAACTACCATAATATTAACATGGGGTGCTTCAACATGTGTGCCCAAAGGTGAGCGCTCCAGCAAATATCCAGATCCATGCCATTATGCAACTATTTAGGTGTGAAAAAGACCAAATTGAGTTAGGGCACCCAAGTAATAGGCCTCCTCCTAGTCAAATGAGGGTCAAATCAAGGTTACAATAGTGTAATCAACCTCCAAATGTGTGCCAAAGCCAAGAGCTCCACCTAGGACAATAGAACATGATATACAACCACAAAATATGTGTGAAGTATATCCAAGGAGGCTAAAGTGCTAAGACTGAGTGGCCTCCACCATATAAAAACATGTGAAAATAACTCTAACCATGCTGGAACCATATAAAAGTGAAGAACAATATTAGGCACTCTATCAATATATGAAACAAACCATACAAATGTGCCATGCTCATGCAGCATAATACCAATATGCCAAAGAGATCAACTGCTATGCAATCTGTACATCCTTGACATGCAATCCAAGTCCCATTGCTAATGCATCGCCATAATATTGAGGGATATCATAATAGCTCTGATGCTCAGAATCCATCAATTAATATAAGGGGTACAAACATACAATTTACATTAATAATTTTCCACTAGACATCGCAGCACCCACCATTAAACAGTGGTGAGTAATAAAATTGCCATAAGGGTAATGCCAGGGAAAATGTATGCATCGATAAAATAAACCCTGACTGCATCTGAAAACTGAAATACCTGTGTCATCAAGATATGTATGGTAAATATAACTGGAACATGCTAAATGGTCCTCATACAAAATGAGGGGTATCAGGTGGTTTTGTTACCTAATTGATCTAACTTCTTTGTTCACTGATGACCACTGATAGCTAATAATTCTTTAATAATACTATATTAAAGTAATTTATGACTAGCATGACCTTGTTTCGTTTGAAGTTTGAACGTAGTATTGCAATGTTAATAGTCCAATACCAGGGATGTGCAAAGGAAAACTATAACTGTCTCATAGAGCCTCATTATAGCAACGATTAGAGAATTGGAGATGGCAATACCATGCAAACTCTGGAACTGTCTCATAGAGCATCAGAGCAGAATAAAAAGCCTCCAGGAAATCCACAATTCAACAAAAGAATTTGGATGACTCTTGTTTAGCCTCCTCAATAATAACAGTGTAAAGTTTAAACTTTAAATATGTGGTCAATCATTTGGTAGTCTCTCCGGAAACCTGTGTGCCCTTTAGCCCTTAGCTCTGAGATTGTTTCTCTCCAAGTGCTCTGAAGCCACATTTTCAAGACTGCAGCCTAGAGATTGGCAAAGGTGCGCTCATTCATAATAGGAAGCTTGAGATGAATCTGTGGTTGCAATGTAGGAAATATTGCGATAGCTATGGACATGGAAGAGGATTGCAGACATATATTGGAAAATTTATGTTTCTAGTCAGATACAGGATAAAGGTGACCCTCACCCTTAAACAGAAAAAATGTTTTCCATGTCCATGGATAAGAACTCAAGCTCTTGCCTAGCAACAATCAGGCACTGTGCAAATAACAGGAAAGTTGTTTTCAGCGTGTTAAATTTATAAGCAGCTGCAAGAGCCATTCTCCGGGAGGATGGCTAAGACCCTAGATGAGATCTAGGGCCCCCAGTGCACTCTTGGGGTACTTGGTCTGGGACCAAAACAGTCAGTGCCATGGCAAAAGACCCTTGTTAGGAGGTTTGATGTCACAGTAGGGTTCTTGGTCTGGACCCAGCAGTTAAAACCCTAGATCAAGTCTAGGGCCCTGGACATGTGGTCAGGTACCCATGCCCTAGAGGCATGGGTTGATCCTAGAATCTTGGACCTTGGTGGATAAGACCACAGAAAAAGTTATGGGGCAACTTTGGTCACCAGATGAGTATTTGCATTGGTATGACAGCTACGAAGGGGGACATGACCACATGAGGGATTAGTCCCATATGCAATGATGATACAATAATAAGGTCACCTTGAGAATAAATGAATAACAATTATTTCCACCTTGTAAACCCTCCTAAACCTTCTCTTACCCTTGCTTGTGTTGGTTTGGGGTTTTTATGTTTTGTTTTATCTTAAAGGGTTAAATGAAGTTTAAATTAGTAGTAATTATATCAAATGTTTAAATTATTTAGTTAAATATTTATATTAATAATTATTACAGTATATTTTGTACCTTACAAACTATAAATTAACCCCCCACCCTACCTCTTAGATCCTATCCTTCTATTCTTGCATTGTGTGAGCGGATCCTTTCTTGTTGCTGCAGCTCACTTTCTGTTGGAGTAGCAGCCCTTTTCCTTGCTGATAAGCTTGTTGCTGAGGCTCCTTTTCTGTTGGAGCATTGTTGTTCAGGAGGCTTCAGTCCCTCTATTCTGCTGTGAGGTGCTGATAGGTCTTTTGACCTCTTCTGCTGTGGGGTAACTGGTAGTTGCGGCCCTCTCCTTTGTTGTGTGGGGTAACTGTCGGTGCGGCTCTCCTTTTGTTGTTGTGTGGGGTAACTGTTGGTGCGGCCCTCCTTTTGTTGCTGTGTGGGGAGACTGTAGGTGCCGCTCTCCCTTTACTGTGTGGGGTGAATGCTGGTGCGGCCCTCCTTTTTTTCTGCTGTGGTGTGACTGTGGGTACAGCCCTCTCGTCTGCTGTGAGATGATTGTTTCTTGTGTGAGGGTTTTGTCCACAAAAAGTCTGTGTGAGGGTTTGAATGTTTTACCTACTGTTTGTGTAGGGGTTGTATGTTTTACCTACTGTTTGTGTGAGGGTTTGATTGTGGGGAGTCTTTGTGGCCCTATCCCCTTGGTGGCAAGAAAGTTTATTCTATCTCTAGGCAAAGAGATCCAACCTATATGGTGGATCTATGAGCTGAACTTTCTGAACATAATCACAAATGGTTCTACATCTCTTGTGTTGGCTGTGACTTCTTCAGAGGGTAGGCTTCAGGACAAAGGAGTGACTATCTATTTATCATCTTCAGATCTGGATTTGTTTTGTGTTCTGTACTGTTCAATCTATCTAGATTTATGTACCAGCATTGACAGTTATTAGATCTATATATTGAGTTTACTCCTTTGTTACTGTAGTATGATTTACTGTTCTTGATCAAATCTGGCAGATCATTATTAGTTCCTTATTACTGTTTTATAGATAGATCTGTAGATCAGTATTAGTTTCTTATTCCAGCATTATAGATCTGAACTAGAATCTTCCTAGATCTACTCTCTAACTATTGGTTATATCTAAACTAGTTTAGATCTGGGTACTTATGTTTCAGTTCTCTCTGTTCTTACAGTTTAGATTTGTTTTCTGAACATATGCTCTAGTTGTTATACTCACTGAAATTTAAAAGACACTACTGTTATGCTTTACTCCCCTAATTCTAACACAGCGCTTACAATAAAAATAATTTCACTACAAATGGAAGTTTCTTTGCGTTTTTTCAAATTTCAAATTGGACCAGGACATTTCGGAACCATTTATTAGTGACATTTTGGATTGAAATTGAGTAAAAGCTCAGTTAGGGTTACAGTCAGCCAGGATGCAGAAAACATAGCTAACCAATTCTGGTATCGGTAGGGTCTGCCTTCTTTTGGGCGTTCGTAGGTTTGACTAATTGCTTTTTACTATCCAAGCAATGTTTTGTCCTAGGGGTGCATTGAGAAAACAATCACTTTTGTTTGGACGATTTCAATTTCATTTGTGGGGTCATTTTGGCTGTTGCATTTCTTCTAACCTGTGTTAGAATGCAGGCACCAAATAAGTGAGTCACTGAAATAAAAAAATACATACACATTAGTAAGGCATTTTGATGAAGATTGAGATCTTGTATTCCTATGTTAGTCACCGTGAATACCAGCTTTGATTCCTTCTCGGACCTTTTCTGAGGAGCACATGTTATGGATGTTCTTAGAAGTCATTGTTAAAGAACTCATTTACTTCGTTATTTTTCTCAAAAAATATTTAACAAGGTTAAAGTGATTTGGTGCATTGTTTATACACTAACATCGTCTTATTCTTACAGGAGTTTTTGCTGCTTGAAAGAGAATTTTGTATACGTAGCATGGAGGCAGAAGAGGAAACCTCAATCAATACGACTTGTTATTAACATCCCGTTCCAAATAGAGTATTTTTATGTGAAGTGTTAATCTGTTGTCTAGTTGCTTATCTGGCTTGTTCTATGCCCGTCACTGTAAATTATATACAAATAACAAGGTGAGAATAAAATATTCTTGTCTAGATCAACTATTAGAAGGAACTACTGTGTTAGCAGCATTTAAAAAGTGCCCACTATGTTGTCGCCATGGTCTTTCTCTTTCTACTACCATGCTTTTGTTAGACATTATTACAAGACATACATGTTAAGACTTATATGGCTTATAATAATAGGTGAAATTTGGAACTCCCTTGACAGGGCCAAATGTTAAGAGGTAATATGACTTGTTTCCAATAATGCTAATCAAATTATCTAGTTGTTTAAATTAGAGTGGCTTTGCTTTGATTCAGTACGTTTTGGAAATAATCATAGATTGAAAAATTAGTTCTACTTGTTATTTAAAACTCATTATTGTTTATTACTTCATATAATGAGATAATTTTCTTGGTAGTTTAGGTAAGTACTTTCTACTTCCAAGTATTTTTTGCATTGAGATTGTTGCAAACAGATACCTTTACCCTAAAGATTGTTAACAGTATATATGGCAATATGCTTTTTTACTTATCCTCTTGCATTTTTGTTATCCACCTATATTGCAACTTGTTGTTTTGGTGGGTTATCTCCGACCATGTTTTCCAGCATTGAGAGATCTGGGAGAGATGGGAAAGGATAGGGTAGATATGTTGAATTCTCTTTTTCAAAAGAGCCCCACCTGAAACACCAAACAAAGATTCACCAAATTTGGATTTAAACTAAAGGAGCTTCTGTAGAAGTGACAAGGTGATCAAGTTAGTGGAGTGCATATTTGTTTATTATGATAGAATGACCTTATAGAGTCATGCATATCATAGAAACTATATATTGACCAATAGTATTCCAAGTAATACAAGTACAAAAATTGAAACAAGTATAGGATAATTAATGAAGGCTTTATGATCAACATAATCTCTATGAATAGGCTCATCAACAACATTTTCATCGTTTACATGTTCCTGATGCTCATGATGGAGGGCATCATTCGAGTAATTGCAACGTCCTCATCAATGGGTGGGTAAGATAGGGTGAGAAAGGTGTTCCCCTCATGTTGATTTTTGCTTTGTTGTCTTTGGTCTTCATTTTCTTCTTCTTGGAATATTCAATTCTTTTGTGGCATCTATCTACCTTGGGTCCTTCCTCATTGCAATAATAGTGAATGTGTTTATTTTTTTGTTGTCCACCTACATTATTTTGATCTATATATTTGTGAAAAATCTATTATCCTGGCTAGAGTTACCAACACAATTCTAGTACTTGGAGGGGTTCTTAACATTCACGAGTCCCTTCTTGGACTCCAAAAATTTCTAGAGTGGGGCTTTCCTCAAGCTTTATGTGTCACCCTCAATTTTTCATTCATAAATCAACCTATCTTCCACAACTGTATTCATACAAAATTCATCAAAATTAGGTTCCATTGCACTTTTACTCATCTCATAGACTCTCTTCCTAGTTTGAATAAACGTTTCAAGGATGCAAGACATTTTACTTTCAGTAACAGAAACAAAGCTCAAAGCATTCGTAAAATTTTCATGGCATTTCTCAAGTTCTTCGTTTGAATAATTTTCTCATCTAAAGATTCTAGATTGCTCTCAAAGTCTCGAGGACTTGATGTATTCAATTTACTCTCCAATTGTTAGAATTCACTAGTGTCCATATTATTAAATTTGTCTTCTAGGTGTTTTTATATAATTATTGGATGATCTTCATCAATACTTTTAAGATTGGGGTTAATCCCTTTCCTATTATACCATGAGCTTTTCACTTTTTCTCCATGTTTTTTCTCTTCGTCGTTTGTGGGTTCTTTCACCTCTTCTTTAACCATACTTAAATTATTTTGACACCCTTTGCCATGAAAAAATGGCACACCTTCGTCTATCATCCATATGATGTCAAAAATAGGTAAAGATATGATTGTTGATGTTTTTGAACATACTAGAAATATAAATATATTTTGAAAAACTATCGACTTTCAATTTTTTTCAACCTCAATAAGAGTTTGCATGAGAAATATAGGGCTTCGAAGTTTCAAAAGTGTCGTAAAATTGTGACCCTTACAAAAAAAGAAGTTATTGGTTACTTACTATCTAAATTAGCAATTTAGGTTTTGACATGTTTCTTATAAATTTCGATTGCATATTTCAGGTCAAGAAAATCAAATTTGGTGATCTCCAAGGTCAAAATTGAGCTTTCAAGACATGTTGACGTTTTATAGGGTTTAGGGATATCTCAACATTTCTTTATATTATTGTACTAGAGGACACCTCAACACATATATTACACAAATCTGCTACTGATTCATGCAAAATCAAAATTACTTATTTGGTCAATAATAAATGCAATTTAATGCTTACTAAAACCATACAAATACTTGTATTTGTTGCAATAGTCAATGGCAAATCGAGTATGATATTTCAAATTTTCGAATAAGGAAACCAAGTATTTTTGTAAGTAGAAGATGAATTTGTTAGTTTCAAAACACCACATCTTCATATAGTCAAGAAATTGCCTCCAAAATTAAGTGTTTTGGGGTTAAATTTGCTCAAATCAGCTTAGAGTGTTTGCTGGAATTGTTAATTTTTGTGCAAATTTTGGCTTAGAGAGAGTCCCCAAAGTTACTTGTATTCCTCGTCTTAAAATAAAAACTCTGCACAAGAGAAGGTACCCTCTATTAGATTTCGACATGCACCCAGACTAGGTGCACACACAGCTTAGGTTTGGTCTAGGTTCTCAAGAACATACAAATAAATACGATTTGAACTGTGAACATAAACACATTGAGATGCCTAACTAATTAGCATAGCGAAAAATACAATCAACAATTAGATCATGCATAGTACATAAGAATTCAATGCCCAAAACTCTTGTTCTTCAACCCAAAAAAAATGGGCTTTCGTACCAAGGAAAATGGCCCTTTTCTTACACAAAAGAATATGCCAAAATACAAAGGTACACTTATAGAACAACCCTTGTTCAATGGTGATGAAACCCTCTTGGTTTCCTTGTTGCTAAACTGAGGTTGAGGGTTAGGGCATCTCTTGCCCCCTCAAACCCTCCATTGCCTCTGCAATTAGGCTTGTTGCAATAGCCCTCAGAAGCTACTCTTTCTTTGCAACTAGGTTGGTTGTAACAACCCACAACAATTGTCCTAAACTTGTCCTGAAACCCTGTTGAATCAACCCTCAAGGATTTTCCACACTGCCCTGGAACTTTGTTGATTCAACCCTTCAAAACTGCCCCAAACTATTGTTACACAAGTTGACTGTGACTGCTATAACAACCCCTTTTCTCTAATTGTAACAACCTCACAAAATTCTGCCCAGGAGAGTTGTAGCTGACATCTAAGCCTCCAGAATAACCCGAACACTTTGTTGTTGTCCTTTCCCACTAGGTCAAGTCCCCTGAGCACAATCGACAACCTACTTCTCTATTGGATGAGCTCCCTAACACTTGTGGTTGCCTTAGAAATGTAGGTCAAGCTCCCTTGTTTCTCGCGACTACCTCCCTAGGTTAGTCGAGCTCCCTTTCTGCTTGTGGCTACCTCTCCTAGGTTGGTCGATCCCTCCATAGGCATGTAACTGCCCTTACTAGGTTGCTCGGGCCCTCCCACAACCCTCAATAGACCTGCGAGTAGGGTATCTAAACATATCGAGCCACCAAGATAGTTGTGGTAGCTCTCTATGAACCGAGGCTCCTCTTCTCCTTGATTGTCGCCCTTCCTAAACTGCTACTGCCTTACTTGACCCTCCTCCTTTGGTACCTTCCAAAACAATCATTTAAACAACAGAATTGAGGCTTGTTGGCCTCTCTCGATGGTTGGACTGAGGTTACCACAAGGGTTGGGGTATCTCAACATATCGAGCGACCAAGACAATTGTGGCAGCCCTCTAGGACTTGAGACTCCTCTTCTCCTTGGTTGTCGTCCTTCCTAGACTGCTACTTCCTTACTTGACCCTCCTCCTTTGGTACCTGCCCAAAACAATCATTTAAACAACATAACTGAGGCCGATTGGCCCCTCTCGATGGTTGGACTGAGGTTACCACAACCTCTCTCCCATGTTGGTTGAGGTCATCAAGATTCTCCACAAGAATGATGAATCATCACACCATCTTATGTCCTTTTATACAACTCAAAAGGGTGAGTAAAGGCCCCTAACTTAACTCAACATTTAATTAGAATATTGTATTCTCCCCTGTGGGTGTGAATTCGCAACACAAGTCCACACATGTGAGAATACTCCCAATGCTACCAAAAATTCAACACTCCCTCTTAGTGAGGGATGTATTCTCACCACTACCTAGAAGTAGTTGTCTCCCACATTGGATCTGCTACCACAACTGCGCTTCAATCCACTTGATTGATTGCTTCCTCTATCATTGAAGCAAATCATGTTGTATGGCATGGTCCCTTCTTAGAAGACTTCCTGCTTCTAGAAGCCTCTTGCTTATGAGCATCTTGCCTGGCCATCTCAACCCATGACACATTCTTCATAGTCTTGGAAGACTCCTCTCTCCCACCTGAACCTGAAGGTTGACTCCCTCTCAGAGCTTGTTGACTCCCTTTGAATCTGTTGACTTCATCTAAAGTCAAGCTCCCTCTGAGTCCACACAACCTTCAGAGCTATCTACTCCCTGTTCATTGTCACTCTGCTACTACTGGCCATGGCTCGCATAGGTTGGCCCTTCTGCCTATACATGTTCTCTCTAACTCCAAGACTATTGTTGTATCTGAGCTAAATCCTTTGGGCATGAAAAACACATGTCCATTGTGGAACAAAATTACATAGCCCTTCTCCTCAATTGTCGAGTCCTAGAGAACACTATTTGAACACATAGCAACTTTGTCACTCTCAACACATCTCCTGGCTCCATATGGAATACATTGTCCCAAATCCCTGTACTACATGTCTGGTCTCCATACCAAGCTCCACGTACATATTTGAGTCAAATTTTGTGAGCCTCTCGAACAAACCCTGTGCTCCTGTCATGTGCCAATGGCTCCTAATGTATAAGAACCATGCAATCCTGCAAGGCAAGCATTGTGCTTACCCTAGTCATGACCATCCAATGAACTTCTACCCAAGTCCATTATCCAAGTCACAAGGCACACGTTGCAATTGAACCTGTGTCATCTCATTGAAATAGTCTCAAGTTGCGGTTGGACACTCAGTCTAGTCCACTCTAGACCTCCACAACTCCTCTCTGCAAGTGTCCTCATCCTCCTCGGTTGAATACCTTATACATTGTTGCACCTTGACAATATGCAACTCTCTGGCCCGATGAAGACTCTATCTCGTTAAGCTGCCATACATACAAAGCTATCTTGTTTATGCCAAAGCACCCAAGTTGCACCCATCACAACTAACTATGACAAGATAACGAAAGTCCATCCATAGAGTTGGCAACCTGCCACACAACATACTGCTGCGAAAGCAATCTCTTTGCCAATCAACCAAAACTCCCAACCTACCACACCACCAAGATGCAATAGTCCACAACTCCTCGTCTAAACAGTTTGATCCATGCCCTTCTCAACAATACTGTCAACTGCAACAGTCACTATAGCTCCCTCTCAGAGCTAGCTCCTTTGTGTAAGTAACTCAGATCCACCTGCCATCGCAATACCTCATTGTAACACCCCCCTTTCTAAACCTATGATTATGTGTAATTAATCATCATTTATGGTTGTCATGCAATGGCATAAAAACATTGTAAATGTATTATTGTTTAATTGTAAATGTGAACAACTAACTATGGGGGTGAAGGCTTAAAGTATTGACCATGATACCACTAGAGGAAAGAGTGAGAAAGCCTATAAGCGGAGGGGGGGGGTCCATTATACCATGACAAGACAACCCAAGCCTACTTGTTGAAGAATTAATTTGAAATTGTTCAAATTATTTCCATTAGCCTCGATTTCAAGGAAAATCAGTTAATGAGGGAGGTTGGTAGTTGAACAATCGGCCACCTCAATGAATATAGGTATGGAAGAGTTGGCTAGGACAACTGAAACTGTCAACCAAAGGTACCACATGGTACCATTGTTGCAGCCCCATATTGACCCAAAGGTTGTTGAGATTTGGATACCTTGGAAAGTGGTCCCCATGTGCTTATGAGTCTCTAAGCACAAAGGGGGAGACTTTTACCCTCATACTTTACTTTATGATTCTAATTTCACTTTGACTTAGGAGTTTTAAGTCAA
>SNQJ01S0053496.1:21159-33926 GCA_010110895.2 Picea sitchensis | reverse complement strand
TTTTTCAAGAAGAAAAAAAATTAATCTAGTAGCTCACTTTTCACAAAATTATTTGTTAAAAATAAATCTTGCGTGTAGGTGGCACAACTTTCAAACAATTGTGACAAAGGAATTTTATTGTGTGGACTAGTGGTCACCCATCAAAGAATGTTTGGACAAGGAATCACCCTCGGAATAATATATGAGCTAGAAAGACAAAAAAATATCAAAGAGAGATCACTGATCGAGTTTCTAAAAGGAAATTTAAATCCTAGGCTTGTGGCCTAAAACTCTTCGACCAAAATTTGGGAAAAAAGGATTACTAAGTTTAAGGGGAATAAAAGAATTTTTTTGTTGTGATATAATAGCAATAAGTTTTTGGGCAACATCCATTCAAATAATTTAGAGAGTTGCCATGGTATCGTGGTGTGGCAAGTGTGGACTTGTTTGGGCATAATTTCAAGCAAGAAAAAAGGTCAATGGATATGATATAAAATGTTTTTTATAATATTGATTATATTAAGTTATTGTTGTAGGTATAAAGTTAAATTTTATTTTATTTTTTTCTTTTTATTTAAATTGTAATCAAAATTCATATTAATAAAAAAATGTTACAGTCAAAGCTATCAACAAATTACATAGTGTTGATTCAAATTGTTTTCTTTGAACTAAAACATTGGTCTGAAAATACATAAAAAAAAAATTATAACATAGTAGAAAACATATATCACAGGTCGTCTTCGAAGTGGTTGATTCACCAAGACACCTAACAGACATAAAACATAGAAATACATAAGATTATCAATGAAGTTGGGCACTCCCTACTTCTTCTTTCCCGTCTTCAATTGAGGGAAGCTTAGTCTCTTGATATCTATTGGATATCTTGGGCTAAATTCTCTTTGTCCCTATTATTTGATGCCATTAAGAGAGATTCCTTACAAAAGTTGAGTGCAACGTTGAAGAGCATGTTGCACTCTTCTTCAAGGATATCTATCATTTTCCTTTGTTGCACTAACAAGTTCATAGTGTTTGCTCATTGGTTGATACATAGATGCTCATGTTTATTGACATTGGAGGATATCGAACACAACGTGCTTTTGTTTGGTTGTACGAGGTCTTCATGACTCCTCATAACTCTTTTGAACTCTTATACCTCCCTATTCTCCATGATGTTCGACCTTGCACAATGAGAATGATATGGATGTCAACATATCTCTAAATTTATTGTTCCAGTAGATAGATGAAAACCTCCAGAATTTCTTAGGGCCCAGAAAATTGGGTTGAGCTATCAATCAGGAAATCCTTAAGCATTGAAAACAAGATCTTTGCTCCATAAAGCATAGATGCTAAGAAATTATCTACCCTAAAACTAGGGTTCCAACATGATACCATTGCAAAGAGGATCTTGTGACCTTCTCTATAGTTCCAGTCCTTTACATTTTCCAAACTTTTACCAAGGATTTTTTGAGGGACTATGCTTATGTAAGAAGACACAAGCAACAACCCAAGATCAATACCGACTTGGCGACCAGAGACAAAATGACAAAGAGAAGAATCAAGATTAACCAAAACCCAACCATTTGACTCATATATTATAATCTTACGTGCACTGCAAAATAATATGCTTGAACCTACATAAAATTTCCAAAGAAAAGATTCTAAGAAAATACTAAGGATTACATAGAACCCATAATTTTAACATAGTTGCTCTGAACTTATATGCGTTCTAAATTGAGTCGCCAACTCTATATTTTAGCCACAAGTTGGTCCTCTCATAAATTCTTCACAGTGAATATAGTTACTAACCTAACAAGAACTGTGGCCTCAAAACGAGAACTCTAGTGCTAAAAATCCATATTTTTTCATCAGAAACACTAAAATCAACCCTCGAATTGAAAAGTAGTTCCACTAGTAGCACCTTTTTTTCGAGATTAAAATTACAACTTTTTGCAACCATGGTTTGTAATGTTAATAAAAAAAGCCTTAAAATCGACCCCCAAAATCGAAAAGTGGTTCTATCAATAGCACCCCTTTATCTTTTTAAGGTTAAAATTATAACTTGTTTGAAACCATGGCCTTAACAACCAGTATTCATGTAACCAAAATCTTAAAATCAACCCTAGAATTGAAAATCAATTTTGCGAATAACATCTTTTTGTTTTTTAGGGGATTAAATTTACTACTTGTTTGAACACCATAGCCTTAACAACCGGTACCATTGAGACCAAAATCTTAAAATCATCCCATGAATTAAAAGTAGGTGTTAGTAGCAATGCCCTCTTTATTTTGGACTTAAAATTGAAATATAATTGAAGGTATGGCCTAAAAAATAGCTCTTATTGTAATTAAAATCATCCCACTTACCCCAACTCCACCATCACCTTCTTTTTAAAAAAATAAAAAATTAAAAAAAAAATTAAAAAAATTAAAAATAATATAATGAAATTAAAATGAATTTAAAAAATCAAAAACCAAAAATAAAAATAACTTATAAAAACAAATATAAAAAAGATAACATTAAAAATGAAATTATAAAAAATAAACATGACAAAATGTAAAAAGACAATATCAAATATTAAAAATGAAATTATAAAAAAAAAACATAACACACAGCTTAGAAAGAAAAAATAAATTAAATAAACATAAAAATACTTTAATAAAAGACAAACATGTAAACACGATTACCCAAAAAAATCATTTAAAAACTTAGCTAGGATCGCAACCTTCCACGATATAGAATTTAGAATTGACTTCAGACTTCGGATATAGGTTTCAAATTTCATAAAAAACGTTCGTAATCTTGGCTTTCCCGAAGGTTTGTCTTTAACCACTTAAGGTCTCATGATTGGTTGGTTTCTTTGAGAATCTTGAAAAGCATTACAAAATCAACTCACACTTAAACTTAGTTTTGATCAAACTTACAAAATCAAGGAATTCAGATTCTTTTTTGGCTTCTTTCTTCAATGTATCTTAGTGCTTCTTGTTTGGATTCCTTTGCTAATTCTTGGGGCGACATTGGAGCTTTCCCTTTAACAGAGCTTCATGCAGACATCATTGCCAATAATGATTTTTTTTTCTTTGGTTAGTGTAACGCCTCCGAGTCCAATCGAGGGACATTACAATGCAGAATACTCATAAAAATGAAATTTTTTGGTAACTAGTTAATTTCCTGTAGCTTTCTGCTACGAATTTAAAACCAAATTTAGCTATTGTTTGTTACAATTATTTACATGCATCTACAACATTCTAAAACTGACATGAAATGCAACTAATGAACATCATTATAACAACATATAAAATTGTTCTTATACTCAGAGTAAAACACAACAATTAATCACATAATATAATACAACAACAAAATAAAACACTTATGTTGTGAGAAGGTTTGTGCAACCAGCTGCTTGGGATGAACGTTCCACCCAACTATAAACTAACTATTCCAAATTTCAACAGCTAGTCACCCACGAGCTGAGGCTAGTAATCCACAAAAGAGGGTGGTCACTCACTGTCCACTCACAGCTCATAAAACTCACAACCCATTGGTATCTTCCTACAACTGTCCTGATTTTTCACCAACTCTCTTCCTCTTGACCTATCCAACCCAAATAATGTACCCCTTCATTGATCTCAGTCCCTCGGGCATCCCATTCATTTATCAGGGTATTTCTGGCACATGCAGCTAGGAATCTCTCAGCTGGGAACTCAAGGAAACTTATTGCCACAAAAACTACCAGTAAACACTTGTTTTCGTAGTGCAACTCACTAAGGAGTCCACTCTTCAGGCCTAACAACTTGGCCCTTCAATATTCAACTCCAAAATGCTCCAACATTCTCTAGAATTCCCCCTCCATGGATGCACCAGCTCTAAGCTCTCTTCCTTTCTCTCTACTTGCTCGTCATGCACAAAAACTAATTTTTGTAAAATTGTTGTTCTAACTCATACGATTTTTCTCTCCTTTGGATTTATTGCTTGACTCACACACTTCCCCAAACTGATTGTACTTAGCCCCCATGTGCCCAATAACTTTGGGATGTGAGCACTCACACCCACCCTTTTACATGTATTCAATTATTGGCTTTGGGAACACTCAATCAGAATGAGACGAACAAATTTCTCTCACACAAAGAATATCCAATATAAATAGGATAGTACATAGAAATCCATATAGGATAATAACAATATGAATAATGAATATAATATGAGATGATTACAATGAGAATGAGGCCTCGTTTATATATCCTTACATGACGCCCTTTCATGAATAGACACATTCTTAGATAAGACATGACTTGTTATTTATGATGTGTTTAATTATTATATTTAATTATTAATTATTATATCTATTTCTATATATATTGTGTTCATAACATTTCCTTCCCCTTAAAAATGATTTATCCTCAAAGCATACTTTATGGAAGACTTATCGCTTTCTCTAGCTTGTAATTATGGTCTCTTGATTCTTCATTCTTGAGTTAGTAGTCGTTGAGGACCTGAGACAATAGGATCTTCTATGCGTTGATAAAAAACTGTCGAATTGTAAAGGAGTCTTCCCATCCTAATTCGATCTTTTGTGTATTATGGTTTTTATAGGGTTATTGGAAAGAACTTGATACATTTCTACTCCCATGATAGCTTCTACTTTGACCCCTGCTTGTAGTGGAAGTAATATTCTTCAGCATATTGTTTATTTGTTTTTGTTGATACATTGATTAGTTGAAGTATCGACCTTTGTGATTAGGATGTCAATAAGGCATCCTTGCAACTTGATCTTTCTTCATATACTTGTAGCTTTTTCTTGATTAACTCTTGGAATTGAGTCTTCTTCATACCCTTGGATTTTTTCTACTTCAAAATTTGAATACCTCTTTACATGAGTTGTAAGGTTCACTAGATCTGTATTAATTCCTTTATCCAGATTTGGGATTTTTACATCTAACGACTTCTCTAGCTCCATAGGTTTAGTCATTGTCTCTTTATCGACTATTGATGTTTTGTGATCTAGCTCTTCTCATAAAGACTTATTTTCATGCCTAAGTCTTTTAATTTGTGTTAGTAAACCCTGATTATGTTGTTTAAATCGTAAAAGTTCTTTTTTATCTTCTAACTTGTCATCTTTATTTTTTGATTTTAGATTCTCCTTTCTTTCATCCTTTAAGATTTTAATTTGTTCTAGTAAATTCTGATTAAGGTTCCTTAGGCAAGAGATTTCTTCCTCTTCTTCGGTTAATTTCTCTTTGAGACCTTGATTTTATTGTTCCAACTTTTGAAAACATTGTTTTTTCTCCTTGGACTTCATGATTTTTACAAGTAGTTTTTGATTATGATTTCTTAGGCGGGAAATCTCTTCGTCTTTTTCAATGATGATCTTGTCACATTCTTTCTAGATCTCAAGTGTTGACTATTGTTTATCCGAAAGTAGCATTTTGGAGATCTGATCAATATCTTTTGATGTAGATACTGAATCTGACTTCATTGAGATGTCATGTAATGTTATTTTTTTCTTTATGTAAGAAAACATTAAAAACTTTTTCTCAAAGTTTAATATTAAGCTACCCAACGTCTCTAACCAAGTTGAACCGAGGATTATATCAACCTCTTTTTCATATATAGTTGTAACCTCAAAATTTGATACATGTTTATAATCTTCGAGTGTCAACGATAAGTCCTTGATGTCATATTTATTGCCAAAAAGGTCGTTTGTTTCGATTACACTTGTCTTTGGAATTATTATTTGTTTCGCCAAATCTATGTAATTTTTCTTCTTATTTGGACAAATGTGGATGCAAATTTTTTTTTCTGGACAAATGTGGATGCAATTTTTTTTTTCTTGAATATTTCCTCTAAATATCAATAATCTGTTGCATCTAATTAGATAATTTTTACCATAAAATATTCCTTCCTTAAAATCCATTTTTTAATTTGGATTGAACTTATAATTACTATAATATCCTTTTAATAATAACAAGACTTAAGCTTAATGACTTAATAGATATCTTCCTCTAATATTCCTTTATACTATTTTAAGAAAATAATCCTTGATAATTCTTCTTTTTATATATAGAGTTTAAAAACATTGAATATTTTCTTATACTTTACCAAAAGTAATTTTATATTCACTTAATCTCTTCTTCTTTTTTTCCTTGGTAATTAATGAAAAATAGTTTAATAATAATCTATTTTTAAGGTCACGACCAAGCCATACCAAATTGGTGTATGAGACCCCCTTGTTTGTGGGAAAAAGAACCCCCCTCCACCCAACGATTTGACTGGTAAAGCCTACCTTCACACTTTCCAAAAGAACTCTTTTAGTTTTACTCCTTCTTTAATTCACGAAATTTGTGAACTTTTAAAACAACCTTTTTTTTAATTAAAACTTTTGACATTTTTTATTATATATCCTCGTTTTATATTTTTCACCATATATTCTCCAATTCTTAAAATTAATATAACGTAGAAGTGATTTTTTTTTTCCTTTCTGTTTTGTTTTAACAAAGGTCACGACTTTTTGTTAAACGGTGGCAATTTACCCTTTTACTTCTATGGCAATTGTATGGATTGGTATAATGAAGAGTAGAGTTACTGCACTTAAAATCATAAGAAAAATGTTGTACATAATAACTTGTGGTTGCACAGTTGTAAATGGTGGATATTGATGTACGCACTCCCTGGCTACGAGTGGTAATATTATTTTTTTTATTCTTTTTACTTTTCTTTATAATAGGAAAAAATATATGCTTTTATTTTTCCATCTATATATATATATATATATATATATATATATATATATATATATATTCTTGATTTTTTTAGCATATATATTTATGTATTTTTTTAAAAAAAAAAAAAGCATATATATTTATGTATTTTTTTTCTTAACTTTTTTTTCTCTTTTTTTTATTTTTTATTTTTTATATGGCAACTAAACTTCTTGTTCAAAAACTTATTCTACTTAAATTTCCACGATAAAGATATTTAATTATTGTGTTGAAGTAAGAGAGCTTGAATTTATCGGAAATTTTGTGGTAGTTTAAACTATTATTTTACACTTTCTTTCTTTTCAATATTCTTGTCAATGCAAGGTGGAAGGAATGCGTTTTTTTTTTTAATTTCTTTACCTTTTTTTTTAAAATTTTGGGTAATATTTTACTTTTCTTCAATATTGTATTCTGCAGTGGAAATTTTAGACTTCAAATGGCCAAGGGCCAATTATAGTCAAGGACCAGATTTTTGAAGAAACATTAAGAAGTACTGTAGTTGCCACCAACAACCAATAGATATGTTGTCAAATACAACGTAATTTTAACCAAAGGTCATATGGCCAAAGACTGAGATCAAACGTCGCTCTGATACCTCTGATACCAAATGACGAACAAAGTTCGCTCACACAAAGAATATCCAATATAAATAAGATAGTACACACAAATCCATATAGGATAATAATAATATGAATAATGAATATGATATGAGATGATTACAATGAGAATGAGGGCCCGTTTATATATCCTTACATGGTGCCCTTTCATTAATAGACACATTCTTAGATAAGACATGACTTTTTATTTATGATGTGTTTAATTATTAATTATTATATCTATTTCTATATATATTGTGTTCATAACACATAAATTAGAACATTCATATATTAGGAAAAATGGGTTGGATTAATATACATGAGTAATTTCCCCCTTGGACCCCACTTGGCCATTATCCTAGACACCTCCCTCTCTTGTGGATTGATTCATCCCCCATCTCTGTCCATGTCCCCTTAGCAGTTGGCATCACATTTTATTATTAACATTCAAAAATGCAATTCGCATATTATATCGTTTGGTTGTAGCTACATATTATATATACATTAAGCACTAATTACACTGGGGATTGTTGTGGGGATGTTACATTTCCCCTTCCCTACAATTGTGCGTTGTCCTCGGTGGTTGTACATAATTGATCATATGGAAAATATGGTACGACATTTCAATTTTTATTTTTTACTTATACTTTCTTTGATGGTTGGTACTTGTACAAAATATCTAGTAGACACTTCAATTTTTTATTTTTTATTTATACTTTCTTTGATGGTTGGTTTTCTTCGAATTTTGAAGTGGAACAACTTAGAAATTCTGATTTCTTCAATGGAATTTGATTTTTCAATGGCCAAAGGTCGGCAATGGTCAATGACCACAAGGTTAAAGAAACTTTGAAAACCTGTGTTTGTGGCCAAACACCAATAGATACTTTGCCAAGGTAAATTAAATTTGACCAAAGGTTTGATGGCCAAAGGACAAGATCAGATTAAGCTGTGATTCCAATGTGGTGAGCTAACTCGGTTCACTTACGTAAAATAGGAAAATAGGTTAAAATCCATATAGAAAAGTAATAATAAATAATTGAATAGTACATGATGATTACAATGACAATGAGGGCCATATATATCCACGCAGGGTGCTCTTTCATTAATATACACGTATTTTAGATAAGACATGTCTTTTCATTATGATGTATTAATTACTACTATTTAATAATTATTTATTATATATATTTATATATATTTGTTTTCATAACAGATAAAAAGAACCAAAAACATATCCACACACTTCTTCTTTGTGTGGATATGATAAAACATATCTTTTCATTATGATGTATTAATTACTACTATTTAATAATTATTTATTATATCTATTTATATATATTTGTTTTCATAACAGATAAAAAGAACCAAAAGCATATCCACACACTTCTTCTTTGTCATCAATTTTCTCAATCATGACACCTCCCCCATGCTATGCTTGATGCATCTATCTCTATTATATACTTAAGCATATCCACACACTTCTTCTTTGTCATCAATTTTCTCAATCATGACACCTCCCCATGCTATGCTTGATGCATCTATCTCTATTATATACTTACGCTGCTCAGTGGGAAGAGACAATGCTGGGAGAGTTTTCACTTTTTTTCTTTTATTCTTTTCACTGCCTCTGTCATGTTTCTAGATCATGGAGGTGGTGACTTCTTCAATCTATGTTGCAGAACAAAATTATCATCTTCCAACCCCTTGTAAAAGGAACGAACATAATCCAGAGTTCCAAAAAATATTTTCAATTGGGTCTTATCAGTAATTATGTTTGTGAATTTGACAAAATTTTTGAGAACATGTTATTGTAACAGAATTTGGCCCTTGTTGATATTAAAGCCAAGAAATTATATTTAAGTTTTCTCTATTTCCATTTTTGAGGTAGACAATACAAAACCATGTTGAAACACAATTTCATGAAACTTTAGCAGATGTTTTAAGTGCTCTTGAATATTATTTGAGCACACCAACATGTCATCAATATAAATGATAAGCAATCAATAATCTCTAAACATTTCCATCATCTGCTTGAGTTGTCCACGAGCATTATTTAATCCAAAGGGCATAACTTTCGACTAGTAATGCCCATGAGGAACCACAAATGCAATCTTGTGGCAATGTTCAATTACTTTCCCAATTTGATAGAATCATGATTTTAAGTCAAACTTGTTGAAGACTGTTGTTCCTTTGATTCTTTGCAAAAGTGAAGCTTTATTTGGCAGGGGATATTTAATAGGTTCTAGAACCTTATTAAGAGGCTTATAATTGACCACTAACCTCATCTTTCCTATTTTTTGTCTAGAATGTTTGTTCACATAAAAACTCGTACAAGCCCAAGAGATTTTGGATAGCTCTATTTCTAAAGGGCTCATAAGAGCAACAAAGAATTTCTATGGAGAGACACTAACCAATGGATTATATGGGATAGATACTCAATATTTTTATTTGTGCCAAATGGCATTTGGAGAATCATATGTGCATTCCTTTAGTAATATCTCTTTTATTGGTTCTAGAATATCTTTATGCATGAGTGCATAACATGCACTTATTTCCATTTTAGAACCTTATTAAGAGGCTTATAATTGACCACTAACCTCATCTTTCCTATTTTTTGTCTAGAATGTTTGTTCACATAAAAACTCGTACAAGCCCAAGAGATTTTGGATAGCTCTATTTCTAAAGGGCTCATAAGAGCAACAAAGAATTTCTATGGAGAGACACTAACCAATGGATTATATGGGATAGATACTCAATATTTTTATTTGTGCCAAATGGCATTTGGAGAATCATATGTGCATTCCTTTAGTAATATCTCTTTTATTGGTTCTAGAATATCTTTATGCATGAGTGCATAACATGCACTTATTTCCATTTTATTAAGCTCGAGTGCAGATACTATAGGCTCTCAAAATTTCTTGAGCTTGATGTTCCTAGTTTTACACATGCCTTTAATGAGTAGTGGAGTATTTACATCATGACCGTTAAGATAGATTTTTCATTCTCTTTTGGATCTATAGTGATAGAAGATACTAGATGCAAAAAATCAGATCCTAGGATGAAAGCATCTTTGATACCGTTTAGAACGTAGAATGACAGACTAAATGCTTGACTATTTATCTGGAGAGGGAATTGTTTTACTTCTCCAAATATCTCAATAGATGAACCATCTATTGATATTCCTCCCTGTCTAGTCGGTTTCCAATAATATTCAGGAATTTAACTCTTATTAGTAGATTTAGTTGACAACCAGAATCTATAAAACAATATAATTGATAGGGAGCATATTCTTTAGGGAAGAACCAAAATTTAATGAAAAAGTGTGTACCTATGCATGCCAGTAGTCTTGGTGGGAATTCTACCTTTTCATATACTTCTCGGCCTGAATCTTCTCATGCGGATTCTGCATCATGCATCTCTTCTTCTATCAATTGTTTCTATCTGTGCCCTCTTTTAGAGGATGGAATCTTGTCTTCTTCTTCTATCAGGCATGATATTTCTTCATCTGATGAATTGTCTCTCTCTATTATGGCAGTTTCTAAGATTCCTTTTAGTTCTTTGATCTTGCCAATTTCTCTCCTCATTATTGCATGTTGTTCTCTGATCTAAAGAAATAGCATGTTTTCTTTGTCCTTCCTGAATTTTTGTCTATTTAGATGGCTATCAGGATGCTTAGCATAAATCTCTATAGGAGAATAGTAACTAGAGCTTTCTTTATACAAAGATTCTTCTACTTTCTTTTTTTGTGTAGTAGCTCGTGGTCTAGAAATATTTCTTAGTAAACTCTCCTTTTCTTTTTTAAGATCCATTATGATTGCATATTTCCATACTGGAATCTCTTTTAGTGATTCGTCTATTTCTGTAATTCTAGTTTTAGCAATATTAGCATATAACATGCAGAAATCAAACTGTGGGCGTTTATCTTACCTCGATTTTAGTGGATCAAATGGAGTAAATATAATCTGAGTCACTAAATTCTTCAGAAGAATCATCATATTTTGATGTGAAATCAATGTCACATAATTTAGAGAGATCCAGATAATAGATTTCACCTAATGGTTTATTTGTAGGAAAGAAAAAACAAAAATCTCACCCCTCAAGTTCTAGATATTTTGTAAACAGAGATGAAAGTTTGAGCTTATTTTTCTTTTGAGGACATTCATTTTCCCAGTGGCATGGATTTTGGCAATTATAGCAGATAACCTTCTTAGAAGGATAATTGTGCTTCTTAAGATAAGGAATCTTTCTTCTAGGCTTGGACTGATATTTGCCAGAATATTTTTTCTTATCAGGCTTCCATCTTGATTTGAAGGTATAAAAATTTGCTTTGTTTTTCTGAGAACGATTAACATTCTGATGTGTTCTATTGAAAGTATCATAACCCCATTCATGCATTTTTCCAACATCCCTGCAAAGAGATAGGGTGAACATATTTTAAAATTTTTAAAAATATTTATTGACTCATTTTTTTTGAGACAGTGCTCTTGGATAATTGTATTAATATAGTGATCTTCCATAGCCAAATACATCCTTGTTGTTTGGATGTTTTTATCCTTAAAATATTCTCTACCGCATTACGTAAAGCTCCTAGAAAGTTGTGCACATAATACTTTATATAAGTTGGATCATTCATTTTCCCTAACTGAATTATCAGCTTTTGCATATAACATAAGTATTCCTTGTGCAATGCCACGTTTCCTAATTTTGAATCATAAACAAAGAGGCTAAATGATCAACATCTATCCCAACCTTAGAACCATAAAATTCATTACCCAAGGTTTCTAATATATCATCATTGGCAGTGGGTGAATTTAGCAATTCTTCTTTGACTTTGGTTGGGATCCATTTCCACCAATCCCAGGAAAGTCTTGTAAACCCAGATGTTAATACAATGGCTATGTATTTAGGAATCATTGTATCATCAACAAATTTTTTATCACTTAGTTTCCAATTAATTGGAGTGCATCCTTGAGCATCTACTATTTTTATAAGGAAATCATTGTGATAAGTGGGATAGTGAGCGAGATCAGATGTGAGGTGTAAGTTATGGAATGAAAGTTGAGGATAGCCATAGTTAGGCCAATTGTTCCACATTAGGAGTTTACTCTCTCAACTCGGACTAGAGGTTAACTTATTACAAAACCAGTTGGTCCATATTTTGAAACATGGACCCCTCGTTAGATGTTGTAAACTTCTCTGAGATATCAACTAACAATACCTCTTTTACTTCTCTTTATGAAAGAAGACTCTTTTACTTCTCTTTATGAAAGAAGAGATTCTTCCTTAGCCACTACTTCAGATTGTAGTATCATATCTATTTATGAACTAAGTTCTATCGAACATTGGGAATTACCACCCATCTATCCTCACCAGGTCTATAAGTTGAAATGGTGGTTATACTTGTCCCATTCATTCATAAAAGTCCATTTTGTAAAT
>SNQJ01S0053496.1:0-16252 GCA_010110895.2 Picea sitchensis | reverse complement strand
AATCATTGTGGACTGTGGATCTAAGGATCCTTCAGGATCCCTTACTATCGTTCGATCATGGGGATGTGAGTATTAACGTCGAGACCATGTGGTAGCCCATGTGTCGAGAGATAGGGTTTCCAAGTATCCCTCTCAGAGTGACCTAACAACGAGACCCTTGAGAGGAAGTTACGAGTCGTAGATATTTGGGGTCATGTGGATACCCTCAGATCGTCATATCTAGGCTGTGGTCAGCCCAACACTGACCAACTCCAGGAGAATTGAAGTGTGAAGGAACGAGGATTCCCAAAGGCCGAAGTCTCGAAGTCATCTCAGTCGTCCGTTGGAAAAGGACGCGTGGAGAAAGATCTGCCACTTCGAAGAAAAGTCACTCTGGGGAAAAAGCAGAGTTGGTTAGAGAAAGAACTCTCAAAGGCCAGAGTGTCATATTTCATCAAATCCATATGTTAATAGAGGAAAGGTGTCAGCATATCCTTCATTTCATAGGATATACACTTCAGATAAAGTGGGGTCGCGTGGATGGAGAATTCCCGAAGGCCAAAGCGTTAGAGTCCATCATGACCGTTGAACAGAGGAGGGCATGTGTCAGAAGATCTGTGTGCTTCGGAGGGAAGTGAGGGTGGAGTGTAGTCCTAGGGAAGTGACTATCACTGTAGAACTGGTGATCCTTCGGGTCCTATCCTAGCTGTCGGCTCTATGACGTAGTCATCCCAGCATTGACGGCTTCGGGAGGATAGGAGTGTGGTGACACCAAAACTCCCGAAGGCCAAAGCATCAGAGTTCATCGTGACCGTTTAATATAGGAGGATGCATGTCAGAATATACGACTCTCTAGAAGGATTTCACTTTGGAGGTTTGCGTGGGTGAAGACTCGAGAACCTATTGAAGCCTGGAGTCCTGAAGTGGATCAGGGTTGTCAAATTCTCTGAGGAAACGCGATGTCGGATTGTGAACTTCAGAGATTTTCCACTCTGGAGGATTCATGCGGTGGTTGTCTTGGCACCTATTGACTTGGTGTCTGTTCATAGCTGGCGGTCATATGCGAGTGTAGATGGAGGGAAGGAGCTAGGCCTAGATTTCAATTCGAAGGTCAAATGTCAAATTCCCCACTAGCCTATGAGTTAGTCGAGGATCAAGTCTAGTCATTGGATTGGTTGGGGAATGGATCTCTACCATATATTTTGGAATGCTAGAAGCTCCGGGACATTGGAGGACTCGGGTTGGAGCTTATTGAGTCATATCCACGTGAAATTCGCGTGCCCCTGACCAATGAACACCTGGGGAACTTGGGAGAGGTCTATCTACCAATTCTGAGCTCAGTTTTGAGCATGAAGACCATGGTTGGAACGCTCTCGGCGAGTAGAAGGTGATAAAGACCCTGAATAGAGGATTTGAGATAGTTAAGGAAAATGAAATTTTTACACCCCACCGTGGGTATGTTACATATATACCTTCAAATCAATATGGAAGCCTGATAAGAAAAACTATTCTAACAAATATCAATCCAAGCCTAGAAGAAAGATTCCTTAAATTAAGAAGTGCAACTCTCCTTCTAAGAAGGTTATATGCTATAATTTCTAGAAGCCAAGACACTAGGAAAATGAACGTCCTCAAAAGAAAAAGAAGCCAAAACTTTCAGCTTTGTTTACAAAAGATATAGAACCTAAGTGGTGGGATCTTTGTTTTTGTTTGCCTAAAGACAAACCATCAAGTGAAATTTATTATCTTGATCCCTCTGAGTTCTCTGACATTGATTTCACATCTGACTCAAATGATTATTCCAAATATTTAACAACTTAGATTATCTTACTCCATTTGAACCACTAAATTGGGGGGAAGATAATAGCCCATAGTTTGATTTCTACATGCTATCTGCTAATACTGTTGAAACTAGAATTGCATAAATAGACAAATCATTTGAAGAGATTCTAGTATGGAAATATGTTATTAGAATGGATTTGAAAAAATAAAAGGAGAGTTTATTAAGAAATCTTTCTAGACCACAAGCTATTGTATAAGCAAAGAAAGTAGCAGAATCTCCATATAAATCAATCTCTAGTTACTAATCTTCTATAGATATTTATGCTAAGCATATTGGTAGCCATCTAGACATACAACAAATCAGGAAAGACAAGGAAAGCATGATATTGCTTCAGATCATAGAACAAAAGAAAATAATGAGGACATCAATTGACATCTTAGAAACTATCATAATAAAGAGAGACAAATCATCAGATGAATACATGTCATGCTTGATAGAAGAAGCATAAAATATTTCATCCTCTAAAAGAGGGCACACACAGATACAATTGATAGAAGAAGAGATGCATGAAGCAAAATCTTCAGGAGAAGATTTAGGACAAGAAGTATTTGAAAAGGTAGAATCCCCACCAAGACTATTGTCATGCATAGGTACAAAGTTTTCCATTAAAGTATGGTTCTTCCCTAAAGAAAATGCTCCCTATCAATTATATTTTTTTATAGATTCTGGTTGTCAACTAAATTTTCCAAGAAAGAATTCAATACCTAAATATTATTGGCAACAAACTACACGGGGATGAAGATCAATAGATGGTTCATCTATTGAGATATTTGGAGAAGTAACACAATTCCCCCTCCAAATAAACAATCAAGCATTCGTTCTGTCATTCTACGGTCGAGACCATATCAGAGATGATTACATCTTAGGATCTTATTTTCTGCATCTAGTGTCTCCTATCACTATAGATCCAAAAGAGAATGTTCTGAGAATATGTATAAATGGTCATGATGTAAATACTCCACTACTCACTAAAGGCATGTGTAGAACTAGGAACATCAAGATCAATAAATTTGTATAGCTTATAGTATCTACACCCGAGCTTAATAAAATGAAAATAAGTGCATGGCATGCACTCATGCATCAAGATATTCTAGAACCAATAAAAGCAAGATTACTAAAGGAAAGCACATATGATTCTCCAAATGCCTTTTGGCACAGAAAAAATATGTTGTATCTCTCCCATATAATCCATTGGTTAGTTTATCTTCACAGAATGTCTTTGTTTCTCTTATGATCCCTTAAAAAATAGAGACCTTCCAAGAAGAAATCAAAGATTTGCTAGAGAATGGACTGATAGAGCCATCCAAAATATCTTGGGCTTGTAGGGGTTTTTATGTGAAAAAACATGGAGAACAAAAGAGAGGAAATATGAGGTTAGTGGTCAATTATAAGCCTTTCAATAAGGTTATGGAACCTATTAGATATACCCTACCAAATAAAACTTCACTTTTATAGAGAATCAAAGGAACAACAATCTTCAACAAGTTTGACTTAAAATCAAGAGTCTATCAAATTGGGATAGTACCTAAAGATCATCACAAGACTGCATTTGTGGTTCGTCATTAGCATTACCGATGGAAAGTTATGCCCTTTGGATTAAAGAATGATATTGGAGAATTCTAGAAGAGGATGGAAGACTTGTTTAGAGATTATTCATGGCTTATCATTTATATTGATGACATTATGGTATGTTCAAAGAATATTGAAGAGAACCTAAAACATCTACAAAAGTTTCATGAAATTGTGTTTCAACATGGTCTTATATTGTCTACCTAAAAAATGGAAATAGGAAAAATTGAAATAGAATTTCTTGGATTTACTATCAACAAGGGACAAATTATGTTATGGGAACATATTCTTAGAAGTTTTGATAAATTCCCAAACATAATTACTAATAAGACCCAATTTCAAATATTTTTGGGAAGTCTAAATCCTGTTTGTCCTTTTACAAGGGACATGCATATGATATTTTTGTTATGTGACAAAGATTGAAGAAGTCACTACCTCCATGGTCTAGAAACATGACAGAGGCAGTCAAAAGAATAAAAGAAAAATTTAAAACTATCCCATCCTTGACTCTTCCCACTGAGTAGAGTGAGTATATAATAGAGATAGATGCATCAAGCATAGCATGGGGAAGTGTCTTGATTGGTAAAATTGATGACAAAGAAGAAGTGTGTAGATGTGCCTTTGGCATGTTGAAGTTTGAAAATATTTTAACTGATAGTCACACAAGGATTCAAAAGTGGGCTATTTGGTTAGAAAATTTTGATTTTGATGTTGAATTTAAAACTGGCTATCTAAATTGTCTTGCGGATATGCTAAGCAGAGAAAAAAAAAACCATTATTGACAATGATGTCTGCAAGATGCTTTGGTAAATGGAAAGCTCCAATGTTTCCCGAAGAATTATCCATGAAATCCAAAGAAGAAGCATTAAGATACATTGAAGAAAGAAACCATAAAAGAATATGAATTCTTTTAACAGTCGGGACCAAATAAAGACAACAAATGTGTTAGTTGTTGACCAAAGAAGTAGTAGATATGCATATGGGAAATACTATGATTGAAGAAATCAAGAGTTCAAAATTACAAATTATGATCTTAGAAAAATGGAAAAGGACTTCATTATTTGGTTTTACTCAAGAAGAAGAAAAGATTAGCAGAGGAATATTTGGCACCTGGATAGAATATGATAACAATGGAGAATGTGTTGTGACCTAGGAATTGGTATTTTGACATGGGATTCTTATGCATTAATCATGCAACTGGAAAAAGAAAAAGGACAAATTATCATCTGTGGAGATCCAAATAACTTAATTCATCATCAATGGACTGAGTGGATCAAAGTTCTTTTGGATAAATTGTGTCCTAGAAAATATTGGATGCAGAAGAAATCATATTTTAGTTTGCATTTGCAGATAGACATGACTATTGCATATTAACATAATATTTGGTTCAATATCACGGTTTCAAATATGTTGTAATTTTAACATAAAAAAGATAAAAGAGTGCTACTCATAGTACCAGTTTTCAATTTCATAGAGGCTTTAATACTTTGGTTGCAATGGTAGCAATTGTTAAGTCCATGTTTTTAAACTAGTTGTAATTTTAACCTTGAAAAAGAAAAATGGGTGCTACTGGTAGCACCACTTTTCGATTCAAGGGTTGATTTTAAGGATGTTGTTAGCAACATTAAGGATTGTGGTTGCAAAATGTTGTAATTTTAACCCACACCAAGAAATGGGTGTTATCGACAGAACCATGTTTTGAAATGAGGGTTAAAACAACCACTAAATGCGACCTTCAAAAAAACGAGAAATCTAGAAGGTTCTCATCAAGTTGGTGACTTTGTTAGTGAAAGTACCAAAGGGGAGAGAGGAAAATAGAGGATAAAAACAAATGAGAACCAAACTCTAATGTAGATAGGTCTGAGTGATAGAGGCCAAGAAAACCCATGTTTTCTATCTTCATATATGGCCCTAGTGAGAATAAACACATTCCAAAGGAAACAAAAGTTGACAAATTTCCCAAGAAACACACCTATCAATTTACTCACTTGATGTAAGGGTGCTCCTCCAGACCAGTCGAAAACAAATTCCCAAGCATAGATCTTGGTTCGGCCATTATCCCACCATGTCTGTACCAAATTCCATTTGAGCATTCGATTACCATAAACAACATTGTCACTTGCATGTTGTGAGGGATGGACTCTATCCACAGATCACCCTTCCAAATTCCATGTTGGTGCATCGTAGGGGTTTTCAGCATGCAATTAACAAATGATATTTAAGAAACTACAACACCAAGAAACTTAGGGGATGGGATTTAATTCAATTTCCCCAATTTTTAACATGGTGCCAAGGCTTAGGCCAATGGATTTTTGGGCCCAATGGCCAGTTTCTTCATTTAGATCTCTCTTGATATGGAAATAAGATATTTTTTCAAAGGAGTTAGCTTCATTCTTGATTCAAGTGATGAATTTTTTTTAATCTGTGTCCCTTTGGGGTGGATTTGTCTATCATTACTTAATGACTATCATTGAGTCTCCAAACAATGAGAGGGATTTGATATTTTCTTTTACGAGAACAAGGCCACACAATAATGTGTATGCTTCTACCAAATTGTTTGATAGTTGGTCAAGGCCCTAAGCGAAGGTTATAGCTAAAGTTGTTTTGGAATTGTGTAGATTCCCCCCTCTCCTTCTTCCCCTGAAAATAAATCTCTATAAATCTCTCTCAACATGGAGGATAAGAAGAGATTTAGTATTTTGAGAGGTCATAAGGAAAAACAAATATATATAAATAAATTAAAACAAGTTTTGAGAATTCACATGAATATTAACAAAAGTTGTGAATTGAGAAATGAATTCATTAAGTGTGTGAAAATAGAAAACACTCACATTATATTAAGTTATGCTTAAAAGTTTCAAAATAATTATATAAAGGAATAATTATCAAGAGGAAAAGTATAATATATAAAGAAAATCCAATAAGAAAATTACTAAGTGTGCATGACACTTGAAAAGATATGAGGACAAATATTAATCATGTAAGTGTGTTACATGGACTAAAGGTTACTAATAAAAATTATCTAGTAATTAAATTATGGAAAGGAAATTGAATTCTTGTGAATAAATTTGAGTATTTGTCAGAAGAAGTGGACAAAGTTATCATTGACAAAAATATGAAAATTTTTACCTTAAGAGTCATTAGATTCCCCCCTCTCCTGCTTTCTCTGAAAATAAATCTCTATAAATCTCTCTCAACATGGAGAATAAGAAGAGATTTAGTATTTTGAGAGGTCCTAAGGGAAAACACACACACACACACACACACACACATATATATATATGTTTTTGAGAATTCACATAAAGATTAACAACAATTGTGAATTGAGAAATGAATTCATTAAGTGTGTGAAAATAGAAAACATTCACATTATATTAAGTTATGCTTAAAAGTTTCAAAATAATTATATAAAGGAATAATTATCAAGAGGAAAATTATAATATATAAAGAAAATCCAATAAGAAAATTACTAGGTGTGCATGATACTTGAAAAGATATAAGGACAAATATTAATCACGTAAGTGTGTTACATGGGCTAAAAGTTACCAACAAAAATTATCTAGTAATTAAATTATGGAAAGGAAATTGAATTCTTGTGAAGAAATTTGAATATTTGTCAGAAGAAGTGGACAAGGTTATTATTGACAAAAATATGAAAATTTTTACCTTAAGATTCATATTCACAATTTGATTAGACAAATTAAATATCTTGAAAATGGTAAAGAAGACCTTCAATATGAAGTGGATATCATACAATGTAAATTAGAAGAGTAGGTTAATAAGACCAAAGAGTAAAAAAATCACAGTGTTATTAGTTTTATCAGTCAAAGATTGTCCATAAATTGATTTCAAGAAATATTTCAATATCAATTCAATATCAATTCAATATCAATTCAATGTCTATAGAGTTCATGATGGTTGAAGGACCATTGTTCACCATTGATGAAGCCATTGACACAACACTAAATACAATTTTGTCAAATATTGAGATGACATTAGAACTCAATCATGAAAGAATTAAACCACATATTAAACAACGTATTAGTGTATCACATCGGTACCCAAATTACGGAAAAAGTAACACACCAGAATGAATACACTAATTTCAACATTGTTCTTACATATTAAAGCATCCAAAAATCAATACAACTTGAAGTCAACAACAAATAAGACCAAATCAAGATCCTTATCATGAAAGTGTTCTAGAAAGAATCCATTTATGATGGATTATGCCTTTTTCAACACAACAATATTGTTTAAGGCTTTGAAAATCATATCGCCTCTTGTCTTTAACCTTATCAAATAGGTCAAGGTTACAAGAAGATGAATCCTTCTACTTAAGGTGTTTTCTTTACCATGCTTTTAGAAGAAATCATTTTAAAAGAAAGGACTTATCTATATATATATATATATATTTGTTATTTATTTTCAATTTCAAATTTTAAAGTTATGATTAGTTTTCTATAAAGATCTTGTGAATAGGTCTAATGATTGAGATTCTTATAGAAACCAACCCAAGTGTTTTCTTATATAAAAAATAACATGTTATGGGTTCATGATATTGAGTAAATTTTCATAAATGAAAGATTTGTGAGAAATAAATGATTGAAAGATATAACAATTTAGGATTATAATCCACTATTAATTCAAGAGAATAAAATGTAGTTTGTACTTTGTTCTGTCACAATAATAAATAAGAGTTTATACAAATCTATATGCTTAAGAAATAAAGGTATAAATTTCTTGGAATATTCATATATCATAATTCAAGAGAATAAAATGTAATTTGTACTTTGTACTGTCACAACAATAAGTAAGAGTTTATACAAATCTATATGCTTAAGAAATAAAGGTATACATTTCTTGGAATATTCATATATCATAATTGAGTGGTGAATGCAATAAAATGAAGTATGAATGCAAATAATTGTGAACATTATTAAGTAAGAGTTTATACAAATCTATATGCTTAAGAAATAAAGGTATACATTTCTTGGAATATTCATATATCATAATTGAGTGGTGAATGCAATAAAATGAAGTATGAATGCAAATAATTGTGAACATTATTATAATTAATATTATGACTTATTATGTTAATTATATACGACTTCATGTTATATTAGATCTTATTACCTTATATTTTTGTACATTCATGTCTTTTGTGTGTTTGTATTGAGATAAACATACATTCATATCTTTTATGTGTTTGTATTAAGATAAATATATTCAAATTAAATAAAAATATGAGGTTGTGAAGAAGAGCAAAGAAAAACACATTCAATTTTGATTTAATTAATATTTTTCAAAGTTTTGGTAGAAATCTTATTGGGTAGAATTTGATGAACATTTAGTATTGATTTATTGTCCTAAATGTAAATCATTGTCACATTTAAATTATGAGTTAATTTTCTCTAGGATATTTTCTACTGTGGTTTTGCAAATTCTTGTCATTTTCTTATATTTGGTTCCCAATTTGTTTAGTTATTTAAAGTTTATTAATATAGATCTAAAGAGCTATGTTTTGTCTTTTGTATATAGTTTTATAGGTTGCATATTCTTGGTCTATGAGGTGAAAACCATGTAAGTTGTTGAAATGAGTATAAAATGAGTAGAACTCAATTATTAAAATGAATGCTTGTGACAATTTTAATTAATTTATAATTAAAATGATTTTGAATATTTAAAAAAAAATATGAAATACAATAAGAGGGAAGTAGTTTATAATGAAATTAATAAGAAAAAAAAATAAAAACAAAATTTTGTTCAATTAAATGGTTGGTTATGTTAGATTTAATAAAACACATGCATTGTACAAGGCACATTCGGATTAATCTCTCTCATTCATATCTATCTATCTATCTATCTATCTATCTATCTATCTATCTATCTATCTATCTATCTATCTATCTATCTATCTATCTATAACACAACTTAAAAAAAAACTTTTATGAATTTTGAAATTTCTGTCATATATATAATGTGGATAACATTTTATCATTTTCATTTTTGAATCTATATATATACTCACTTTTTATAACATTTTTTCGTTTAAAAAGTTGATTGTTTTAAAGTGTCCTTGCCTTCATAAATATACTTATACTTGATTTGCAGTCTTGGTCATAATTAATTTTCGTGTTTTATTTGTAATTTTTGGCTATAATTAATTTTTATGTTTTATTTATGTTTTGATGCTGTGACTAATTTGTGCTATATCTTTTTTTTATTTGTATAAAAAAATTATTAACACAAAATATAATATATTTAATATGTTTTAGGTCAATACTTTTTTTCTATACAAATATTTTAACTATTAACCTTGCTTTGTGCTTGTGAATTACATCAACACAATATATTATTTTTTTTATACATATTTTAACTATTAACCTTGTTTTGTGTTTTTCAATTACACCAACACAATACATTATTTTTTTAACATTTTACAAATGATAACATTCTTATCTTTAAGTCATTCAAAAGTTATAAGTTTGATTTTATTTTTTTTAAATAATATTTCTCTTATATTCATTTAAGCCTTTTCTCATTTATACATGCATACAAATATATGTTTATACAAATTTAAAACTATGGTTATCAAAAAACTTATAAGTTTCATTTAATTTTATTGAATGATATTTCTCTTATATTTATTTAACCCTTTCCTCATTTCTACATGCATCCAAATAGATGTTCATACAAATTCAAAAATATGGTTATGAAAGCAATATTTATTTAACTTGTAGTTAATAATTGTAGTTTTCTTGACTTTTTTGTTTTTTCATTGGTTTCCAAATGCTACATTAAATTTTTTTGGGGGCTAGAGATGTATCTTCGTCTCTGATATTTTTTCCATTGGCTTTTACATCTCTTATTTGTTTTTGACCATTTTTATCCTCTTATCATTTGCAACATTTTCAACATTATCTATTTTCAATAGTCCATGAACATCAATTGGATGAATGTGGTATTTATCAACTACTATGAGGCTTTTACCATTTCTCTCTTTTAAAAATAAAAGTGTTTTTTTCCAAATAAAAAAAATTGTAATATCTTTATTTCTAGTTGAAATCGTGACATTACATTCAAAAAGTGTTTGAAGACACACAGCTAAAAAGAGATGTTAGCATTTCTCATAACTTTGTGTTTGTTTATAAGGTCAATAAACTCAAGATCATTACATTTGTTTAACTATTACAAAAAAAATATATGAAATTTTATTTTTCATGTATCTATATACAACAACCATAAATATCTTTTAGGAAAATGAAAACAAAAAAATCTAGAGACCGTCACAAACAACCAAATCAAGTTGATGAATAGTCAAACAATTATATATTATCAAATATAGTGCTAACACCCTTCTTTACCTTACTGATACCAAATTAGCTTGCTTGACCATCCATTGCTTGTTTGGACAACCCATCCACTATTCCATTCAATTCTTTGAAGATGTGGGCGCAAGGGAAAGAGTCACACCTTAAGACTTAGGCCTTCACTTGCTCAATGAGATGGTCTAATCCAAATAAGAGTTATAAGCATTAGTCTCTTCATTCTATTCTAATTCATTTCTTACTTTTATCCTTTAGATTATGCCTTCTTTTATAACATGTACATATGAATTTCACCCAAAATGTTTAACATGACTCTCATTTGGTTTCTTATTAGTCCATGCTTCTACATGTGTGTTTTTATTGATATTCTTAGTTTGATTTACGTTGAAAAGATATATTGCAATATCGATTGCTTCAATGAAAATCNACACCATCTTTTTGAAGATTATACTAATAAGTGAGTTTCATATAAATGATATGAGGTTCGTAATAGGTGTATAACTATTTTAACTTGTATTCATCACCATTGTATTTTCTAAGTACCTTAGTGTTATTCTCTCATTGTGTTTATACCATAGTTGTGAACTCTCAGAATGTTTAAAGATATTGTAATTGTATTTTATAAAGTACACCTAAACATTCATAGAGAACTATTTAATAAATATCACCAAATATTTGAACCTCCGGATGATTAAGTTCTCATCGGACCATAGGGGTCACTATTGAATAATTATAATTACATGCTTGCTCTCCACTATTATAAACGAACATTATACTAAAGTTATACCATGTTGGAATTATATAAAAATATTTATTAATTGATGAATTAATAATTACATGACTGAAAATGTAACGAAATTATATGCCTATGGTGACCCTTCATGTACAATTACATCTTTATGAGTACAAGTACCCTTTTGTTGGAAACATAATCTGTTAGGGTTATGAACTTGACAGAATATGAAGAGTCAAGTTATTGTAACAATCATAGGGAGTCATGTTGGACATGATGTTATGGTGTTGGCATTGATGTCAAAGAGGGTATATCATGTTGGTATTAGCATTGATGCAAATAGTTCAATATTATGGTCATCATCATCAAAATTGTGCATATGATATTTTCAAACTTGTGCATTGTCTAAACAATGAATACTTATGGATACTAAATTTGTCCTATCTAAATGCAAAGGTGAAAGATCAAAATCAGGTGCTCAATAAAATGTGTAAAAGGGTCTGGTATGACAGTCTCTATAAGACATATTGATATTTGACTTGGATAAAATTCAACTTACATTTTGGCCAACTCATTTTTCCCATTTTGACTTCCAGGTGGTTGACTCTATTTTAATTTCCAACTTGACTTGTGGCTTGAGTGGTCGATAATTTCCCGTCACATAAACAACACTCATTTTTCCCATTCTAACTTCCAGGTGGTCGACTCTATTTTATTTTCCGACTCGACTTGTGGCTTGAGTGGTAGAGAATCTCCCATCATACAAACAACTAGAGTTATAATTGTTTTAAACAAAGAATTTTGTGTTGGTGAGACAGATAGGCCATAATCCTCTTGTTTACGGATTAGACATATTGATCTTCAATGATCCAACAAATATAATATGCTTGGAGTAACTGTAGAGGAACAATTATTGGATGGTTGCGGTCACTTACTAAAATGTTTAGGAACCTAGGAAAACTAGTAGACTTAGAGAAAGCCCAGAAAAACAACACAGTCATGATTTCTGGAATAATTAGTGTGAGAAAAAAATGCAAATAATAGTTAGAATTATGACTATGATTGTTAGATCACTGGGATAAACCACAAAAATCATAAATTCTATGGATCGACAATGGATAACAAAGATTGATTGTAGATTGTTGGATCAATATGGAAGTGTGAGATCAAAAAATAAGAGTCAATCCATAACTAAGATCTACTCATAAGAACTAAAAATATGATTAAGATAATTAACACCTCGGGATCATAGTTTTTTCAAAGAATTGTTACAACAACAGTAAACAATTTTTTAGCACCCAGATATTCCATTAATGTTGAACAACTTACAAGGGATTTGAAGTCTTTTGAATTAAATTCAAAAATTTTAATGACAAAATGTTAGCATTATTATCAATTAAATGAAGAGGTGCATTGGTTCATACAAAGAGACATAATGTTTCAATTTCATACATGTTGGAATACTATATAAACAGAAAAGTATAGTGGAATGAGAGTGTCTTTGTGAAGTAATTCAGATAAAAAACAGAAGCAGAGTCCAAGGAAGAATATGAAACTTGAAACAATACACATGAAGTGAGGGTGGAAGGGAGGAGCAAGGGAGGATTGGAGTCCTCTACAGGTTGAAGTCTAAAACAGGGAGTTGCAGCTTCCTCAAGTTGGTGCTTGAAAACAGAGGATTGGAGTCCTCTACATGTTGGAGCCTGATCTACATGGAGTTGGTGCTTCCTCAAGTTAGTGCTTGGAAAACAGGGGATTGGTGTCTCCTTGAGTTGGTGCTAAAAATAAGAGAGATTGGTGTCTCTTGCAAACTATATTTTTTAAATGAAATATAATTTTTATGATTGTTACATTTAAAATTCAGAGTTTTGTACATTCTTGTTGATAAATTGTTATAAATTGATAAATAATTAAATTAATTTGAGAAAAAGAAGCAATATTGCTTCACCCCCCCCCCCGCCTCTAAGTATTGAACAACATTCCAACAATTGGTAATAGAGCAGGTTCCTTCACCATAGTCTAACTGCTTGAAGGTAGATTCTGAGAAATTCAATGGATCAACAAGAAGGAATGCCCTCCAATATAGCACCATTGTTCAAAGGAAATGATTATGCATTTTGGAGTATAAGGATGAAAATTTATCTGATGGCTCTTGGATGTGATGTTTGGTTGCCTGTGGTAAATGGTTACACTGTTCCAATTGCTGCACCTTCATATGTTTCTACAAAGAAATTTTGCAATGATAATTCAAGGGTTGTTAATGCAATTATGGGTGGATTAGAAAGCCCCATATTTGTAAAATTGATGCATTGTAAATTACCAAAAGTAATTTTGGACTAATTTAAATTCATCTATGAAGGAGATGGAAAAGTTAAGCAAACAAAACTTCAAACATACAGAGGGAAGTTTGAGAGTCTGAAGATGAAAGAGGAAGAAAACATTGCAGAATATTTTCAAAGAGTGGATGAAATAATGAATTCAATCAGAGCACTGGGAGAAGAGTTAAAAGACAAAATTATTGTCCAAAATGTGTTTAGATCATTACCAATGAGATATTATTCCAAGTTATCTACCTTGGAAGATCGAGAAAACCTAGACAAACTTACAATGGATGAACTTCATGGGATTATTATAGCCTATGAAATGAGAACTGGGAAAGAAAAGTCATCAAAAAGGGAAACAAATTTCAAAGCATCAAAAGCAACAAATAACCATGAGCATGTGAAAAAATAAAATCACTCATACATATCATATTAATAATAGTCTAACTTTATAAGGAAACTCAAGAAAGGCTCTGGGAAATACAAAGGGAAGTTACCCCTCAAATGTTTTAACTGTGGAAAAGTTGGAAATTTTTCCTCTAAATGTCCCTATCCAAAGAAGAAAGAGAGCGATGATGAATAACCTCATAATCATAAATAAAATAAATAGGGAAAAACTGGAAACACGAAGAAATTCTACAAGGAAAAAAAAAACTTCTACTCCAAAGAAGACAACAGTTCATCTGACATGAGTGAAGATGACGAGACATAACTTTTATTTATGGGAATAAAAAATCAAAATAACGTTGTTGATGATAATGAAGAAAAATATGAAGTTGAAGGAGAATTATACCTTTAAGGATAACTTATTAGCGCTCTCCAAGAACTAAGAAAATACAAAAAGAAGAACAAATCATTAAGAGAACAACTATTAGAACAAGAAGGAAAACAAAAATCAAGAGAAAAGGAAGTTTCAATAACCATCAATGAATTAGAACAAATCATTATTGAATTGAAGACTCAACTCCAAGAAGCCAAAAGAATTGAAGGGGTCATAAGTAAACAACTCAATGAAAAACAACTAGACTGTGAAAATCTAGAGGCTGAAATTGTTTTGCTAAAAAGAGAAATCGAAAAAGGAAACAACCAATCAATATTTGAAAACAATTCAAGAATATTGGATGATATTCTTGGATGATATACATTTACAAGGCAATTTTTCCTTCGGGGGACGCTGCCACCAGGGGCCCGCTTGCCCCCGAACCCCGCAGAGGGGGTACCCCCTCTCTGCACTCCCCCGCGTGGAAGAGTGTACATACTTATGGGGTGTAAAGTTTTCATGGGGTATAAACACGACTGACAAACATAAGATCTTTGAATCAGGAAGATAATCAGGCTCCACAACCAACACAGATGAGTTCAATGAGTTTTGTGAAACTCATGGAATTAAAAGACACTTTTCAACTCCAAGAATTCCTCAACAAAATGGAGTTGCTGAAAGAAAAAATAGAACTATCCAAGAAGCAACTAGAACTATGTTAAATGAAACCAAACTCCCATATATCTATTGTAGAGAAGCAGCATATACAACAATATATAACTTAACAAATCATATCTTAGATTTTGTTACAACCCTATAATTTATAGGATCAACTGGTGATTGAAATGTTATCTCTTTAGTGTTTTTGTTTGTCAAATGATTTTTCATTCTACAAATAATTTGAGAAAAGAAAAAGGAAAAGAAAAGAAAAATAAAAAGAAAAGAAAAAGAAAAGAAAAGAAAAGAATAAAAGAGGGCATAAAAAAAATTCAATAGAGCCCCATGCAATAACAGTGACTTGGTCCATACCTTTCAAGCATGGACACGTTCTTTTAATTTGATGTTGATAGGAATAGTGAAAAGGCTTGGCTAAATTGTTTAATCTTAGCCAAGTGATCTAGGTTTGTTAGTGAATAAATTTGACCAGACTATCTAATCTTGGTTAGATAGCCCCAGGGTAGAGTAATTTCTTAGTCCAATAGTTTAATCTGGGCTAATTGTCATAGGTTATTAAGTTAGAACATAGGTAGTTTGCTTTATTTCAATAAAACCAGCTCGATGATCAATGTTGGACCATGTCTTGGATGCTTAAAAGGTTGGTGGTCTAACCCCTTGGTGATATAAACATGTGAAATCTTGGGAAAACCCACGATATGCACTTATCCTAAGTTTTTCTGGGCGCATATGCTTCCGCGCTCGCATTTATGCACCGCTCATGTATCAACAGCTCAGATGTTCGTGGCCAGATCTACGGTGGACGAGTCGTTCCGGACCCCCCCGACCATTCTACCTTTAACGGGTGGGGAGGGGGGTTCGAAATTGGAGATAATGTATGCGCGCATCTGGACGGCCCAAGTTTCGGCACCTAGATCTACGGTCTATATTGGATTCCAGACCCCCCCATCCGTTCTGCCTTTAATGGAGGGGGGGGGTCCGGAATGCTTGTTAAAGATCGCGCACAGATCTGCGGTCGAAAGGAAAGAGCGCAGATCAACA
>SNQJ01S0053495.1:27613-61939 GCA_010110895.2 Picea sitchensis | reverse complement strand
TGCAAATGCAAGTAGCCATCACATCTCTTCTCAGAGATAAGCTACCACCATTCTAGCGAGTCTTTCACTCTGTATTTTTACAGTCTCTGTATATTTCTTTCATTAATAGAAATCGTGTATTACTGTATATCTATGTTTATCATTGTATCTATGATACATTTCTGTTATATTATTGAATATATGTGATATCTCAATGCATTTCTTTATTATATCTCTGATCTCATTTCGTGCCGAAAATAATCTGGATCAGTCATTCTAAAAATATGCCTTGTAGGAGAAGAACTTAGTCATTTTCCTCATGTAAAAGATTTTTTTCAGAGCCTGAACACATGCCTGTAGGGTCATCAACTTTATCCTCCCAACGGTCCTCTTCATCTCAAACAACCGAGTCTCGATACAGTTCTTCGCCCTCCCCCAAAAGGGTGTTGTTTGAAAGTCTGCTTTCAATCCCCAGTGGAGTCACCAATTTTTTTATTGGATAAATTGGTTAATGCGTACATAAACTAATCTCCCTAGATCCACCTGGATCTATAACAAAACAAGACAAGACATGACACTTTCCCTAAGTTGTTATCATTGAATTTACTATCAAAGAAGGAATGGATGACATACCTTTAGATATCGCTTCCTTATATCTTTGTTGTCCCTACTTCGCTCCAGTGCTCTTGTGAGATCAGATCTGCAATGACACAAACCAACAAAAGTGAAAGAAACAATTGTAGATTCAATGGAAACCTAAACATGTGATCAAGGAGTCATGCAATAAAATGCTAATGATTTTATGGGAAATAAACATGTCACCGTATCATATTAAGTAAAAGTGGAAGATACAACCAAATTTCTGTGTTGTCGCAAGTTCCCTTTCGGTGGTCCTTTGTTCCAACACACACATACACTTGCTCCGAATTTATATGAAAATGGTCCACAAAATCTTGATGGAAAAAATAGAGGCCACAAGCATCACTTGTAACAATATCCTTCACACAGTCTTCAGCCTATTCTTTCTGCAATTCTTTGCTCAATCTTGCTTAAACGTTTCAATGAGAAACCTATCATTATATAGGAGAAGGTGAAGTGGTTACAAGGATGAGGATGATCCCACCAAATTAGAGAAGCTAGTAATACCACAACCATATGGATTCCACCTCACAATCTAGAAGATTCTCCTTCTAGAAACTTCATGAAACTTCTTCCTTTCATTAGCTTCAAACGTCGCTGCACCCTACCTATATAGCATCATGCAAAAATCCCGCGAGCCAGGCATACAGCAACCTGTGTAAATCAAGGATTTCCACACTGTGTACCACTATCATCTTGTTGCATAATTCTAAAAATATACCTTGTAGGGGAATAACTTAGTCATTTTCCTCGTGTAAAAGATTATTTTGAGAGCCTAAACACATGCGTATAGGGTCATCATCAGAGTGACCAAAATAATGTGTAAAACTATCTCTGAAGGGATTGATCTGTAATTTCAACTTAATCTCGATCCTTCTTCCTCTTATAATGAAATCATTCTCCATGTTCCTTGTCTAACTCATGCTAGGGTAAAAGAAATTTTAGTACATACTCAATCTCAACAGATTGAAAGGAAAGCTTCTGAAATGTTTTGAATAGAACAAGAAACCAACCCCTTCAAAGGTTGAATTACACATTGATCTACAAGAATATCAAGTCTAGTGTAAAGAAGAAATTAGTTTTAACAAAAAGGCAGGTCACGGATTATTTATAATGTTACGAAACAATTCTAAGAAAAAGGAACCCCTGTTGGAACCAATAGTTATTGAAGACCATGATTCCTATTGTGAAAACTATAATGGAAAATCTGGATCACAGGACCAACCCCCATTTGATTTTGTTGATAACCTACCACATTTTCTTCAAAACTCTGAAGGGATTCTAGGCATTCGGGCTTCTCTAAGAGGTAATGTTGCTATAGGGAATCCCTTGGAAGAGAATGAGCAACATTCCAATAACTGTCATAACTTTCAATTCAGGACCGAAAGATATTATGTAGTTATCCCCTACCTTCATATCCACCTGGGACAGATGCAAGAACAAAATAGAGAACTAAATATGGAAAACCAATAGTTAAAGAATGATATAGAACAAATTTTTCCTTGAGTTGTTAAGAAACCAAAGAATTCTCCACACATTATTTTTAACAAATCCACCAATGTCAATATTATTGTTGAATCCAAATTGCATGCATCTTTGATTTCCAATGCATAATTTCTGGTAACGAAATCGTTATTTTTAGTTTTGTGTTGATTTGTTTTGATTTTGATGAAAAATTAGATTTAAATTTGTTTTGGTTTTATAATGTTTTTACATTAAGTAGTCAATCCTTATTATGTATAATAATATTTCTGATTGATTTTGTTTTCCATTTTAGGTCTCAAAACAATGAAGAGATATTCTCAGCACTCTAATGAAGACAATTTGATATCATTTGGATTATGACTTTTTTTCTAGTTAGTACAGGGTTAGTTCTATGTATGTCCCTATGTTGTTTCTCCAACAAACTTTTGTCAAAGTTGTTGAACGAATTATCTTTTAAATTTATCACTATTTTATTATGAGAATAAGTGACATCCTTTTGTTAAAATATGCCATCTTGTGAGGGATTCGATTCTATGAAAAAGATACGTGGGTCGATTCTCATTTTGTTTAAATAGAGTCAAAATCTTCACAAGATGGGCATGGTGAGAATTTTGGGATAATGGACCAATGCATATTTTGAAGAAGAATATGGAACTATACATTGCTTAAGGCTTTTTTCCTATGAGTAAAATTGTTTTTCTTTCAACACAATATCTATTATTATGGTTCTCATTCTTCTGGTGATTAATTGTGTATTGATTAAAACTCAACTTTAGTCTATTTTTTCAACACATTGTTAGTTGATTTCATTTATGTTTATATTAATTTTTTTTAATTTCCAATAGTTCATTGTCCCAATTATTAATATCCTTGTGATTGTATCATTTTGATGCAAGTATTAAATTATATTGAGTTTATTCGTATACTCTGATGATATGGATTTTATGAGAAGAACGAAATGAATACAGATTATTAACAGGTGCTTAACACAAAATAACAGAGATACAGTAAAACCGGTTTTCTATTCAATAACAAAATAAGCTGAAATTGTAAAATGCAGTGGAAACAAGCTTGCTGGAATGGTGGTGGTTTATCTCTAAGAAGAGATGTGACAGCAGTGCGCATTCGCAAGAAGAAGGTTACAATGAGGCTTTGAAGGCCTTTTTTTACAATAATCAAGAATTCCAAAAACCCTATACATCCATAAACCTAACCCTAGGAGATGAAGCGCCAAAAGTCACGTGGGCCCCGTTTGGGTAAGTTAGTACATCAACTTCCCGGGGTCATAACTTTTGCATACGATCTTTGTTTTAGGCGTGTGATAGCCCGTTGGAAAGGTATCGTCGAGGAGATTAATTTTGGGGGCTCAATAATTCCTTTGTTTATCATTGAGGAGATTTATCCTGAAAAAACCTTCATTTAGGCCCTCAAAATGGCCCCAGAAGTTAAAACTGCTAAAAATAGTAAATTGCCAAAATTGTCAGAAAATTGTTTTGAGCTAGTTGGAAAAGGTGGGTGGCCACCGATATCCATCTGTATCATCTGAACTTTCAATGGCTTAATTTGTCAATTGAAATTATTTTCTTCTTGAAAAATGGTTCATTATGTCTTCATAAAGGATCAAATTAAACATTTTTTCTTTCTTCATAATAAATGAGATTTTGATTGTCAGATGAAGTGACTTTCTTCGGGAATTTTCATGGTCTTGGTATTTTACAATATTATTCCATATATTTCTCTTGACAGACAAGTTTTTGGAGTATATTTATACAAAAAGACACAACCAAGAGTTCTCTTTAAATACTGGCCAGTAATAGGTTAGTGGGTTTCTTTTTTTGTTTTGATTTAGTTTCTTGTGAATGTAGATTAACATTTAATCTTAAATTCTTTTCTCATTTAATTTAAAACATTATCATTTACATTCTTTTCTTTTCTCTTTTAGTTTCAAGATTAAAATTAGATTAGTAGTATGTTCTAGATTAGTTTCCAATGTATTTTAATTTTTCCTTAGATTTAGTTCCATTTGTTTCACAATATTTCTCGCAAACCTTGTATCTGTACATATTGTAAATTATGTAATTAAATGTGTGCACAATAAGTATTAATGTATAGTATATATTTGTTAATAAATAGTTAGTTCTTCCAATTTCTATATTTTAGATTAGATCCCCTTATCGACTAATGGAGTCGTAAAACCCATCAGGGTGAGTTACCCCAAACAACTTAGGTTATTATAGACAAATTTGGACCGGACTCTCCCTTCTAGTTGATGAGAATTCAAATTTTATCGTCAACACTATGCTAGAGAGACCCTAATAAATGAATGGGATGCCTGAGGGACAGAGATCAGTGAAGGGGTACATTCCTTGGGTTGGACAATTCAACAGGAAAAGAGCTTGTGGAAAATCGGGATAGTTGTAGGAAGATATCAGTGGTTTGTGATTTTTATGAGTTGTGAGTGGATTGTGAGAGACCACCCTATTTTTTGGATTACTAGCCTCAGCTCAGGGGTGACTAGTTGTTGATATTTGGAACAATCATTCTATGGTTGGGTGGCACATCCATCCCAATCATTTGGTTGCACAACCATTGTTAAAAGATAAGTGTTTATATGTGTTTTTGTCTTGTATTTATGAGTTAAATTGTTGTTCATGATCTTTGTAAATTAGAATGATTTACATGTTGTTGTAATGAAGTTTAATAGATGAATTCATATCTATGTTATCATGTTATATATGCATATAAATAATGGTGACAGTTAGCAGTTAAATCTGGTTGAGATTGTAGTTGTAAGCTATAGGAAATTAGTTAACTATAAATGAATTAAAATAGTTAACAAAAGTTTCATTTTTATGAGTGTTTTGCACTGTAATGTCCCTCGGTTGGGATGGAGACGTTACAACCATGGCCAATGCCAACTTATGAATTTTTGAATACTTCAAATATATTCCAACACACCCAAATAACATTCTCCTAGAATGAGTTATCTTCTTGAATCAAGACCATACCGATGGTTGATTCAGATACCATAATGTATAGAAAGAAGACCCTATTGTAGTTATGTAGAATTAGTAGTGGGGATGAGATAAGGGTTTCAAATCCTAAAAATAATGTTGTGTTTGTTCACCCCACATGAATGGAACTCCTTTCTTTAAAAGGTGCATAAATCCTTTCGTTTTATCATCATAATTGGAAATAAATCTTCACAATATGTTCCCTTTTCCTTGAAGAATTTGCAATTGAATAGTTAGTCTTAGGGGAGGAAATTGAACTATTTCTTGAACCTTTAAAGGATATACCAAAATGATTTTATTAGACACAATGAAGCCAAGCAATCTCCTAGATTTGCTAGCAAAGATTAACTTATGAGGGTTCAATCATATTTTGTAATACTAATATCTCTCAAACATAGTGCGAAGATGGGTTGGATGTTAAGCCTATTTCCTTGATCTACAATACAAATCTTCTAGATAAAATTCAACAATCTGCTTAATTTCATGGAAAGCATAAGACAAGGTCCATTGAAATGTAGCTCCAACAATTTTAAGACCAAACAACATTTACCTATATTTAAATGTTCCTCAAGGACAAAGAAACATTGTCTTATGTTGATATTCTTTATAGATCTTAAACTTATTCTAAGTGAAATATCCATCCATAAAAGAATAGATTTCATTTATAATATGTTCTTCAATCATCTAATCAATGAAAGGCATGGGATAATTATCTTTTATATAGACCTTATTCAATCCTTAAAATCAATACAAATAGAAATTATCCCTTGTTTCTTAGTGAAAGGAACTAGATTGGACATCCATGCAGTCAAGGGAACGTCATAGATAAAGCTATATTTCAATAACTTTTCTACTTCTTCCTTTATGGCAATGTCATTTCTTGGATTGACTAGTCATAGATTTTTTTGAATTGGTTTAACATTGTCATAAATTTTAATCTCATGCTCAACAATACTCGGATTAATATCTAGAAACTCTTCACATGATAAAGAAAACACATAAAACATTTATTTTGGGAGAGCTATGTAAGTTTCAAATTCACTAGAGGAACAATTAGTTCCAATCGAGATATTTTCAAAAATGTTATGTTTAAAGGCGATATAAACTAGTATATTTTGGAAATGTTTTTCATATTCCCTATGGAACATACTCATGCATAGAAATGGGATGTTGGCACTAATCAAAACCTCTAGTGAAAATATAATCCTTGATTCCAACCTTTTTTCTACCCATCTCAAGAAGAAAATATGATCAATGATGCATGTCTTCTCATGGTCATAATAAAATATTCATTTCCTTTAGGATCACCTCATCATAGGGAAAGACCATTTCCAAGAAGTTGCTAGAACTACAAGGTTTAAATTCCCATATGGGCGAAGTGATCTGATCATACTCCTTTGAAACTGGAAAAGTATGATTAGAATATAAATAATCCATTTGGATAGTTTGATAAGTGGCTTCAACTATAGTCATAGACATGACTAAACCTATATACCTATGTATTGACTAGAAATCCAAAAGATCCAAAACAATCAAAGGATCCTCCATATATAGGATAGTGAAGGGAATTGAGTGCAATGGAACAAAGATTTCACCGAAGTATGAAGGTTGGATGGGAATCATAGATTAAGTCACCACTAATGAGATCATGTATATAGGTGAAGAGGTGATATAAAATACTAGTGGAAGGACTTTAAAAGTACCCATAAATGATGATTATTTCAATAAACAAGAACCAACGTTTTCAAGTGACATAGTAGAATCACCCATGAATAGGACATTTTGTCCCACCTCTAGAGTTGGAATCGAGAATGAAATAATTAAGTTGGTGTACATATTAATTACAATCCCTTGTCTATATCTGAACATCCCTACCGCACATGTAAATAATACAATTTGATGTATTTCCCTCTTGTGGAGGACTAATCGTATTTCCTCCTTGTGGAGGTATAGGGTTACTAGCAACCGTTTGTTGTTGTTGTTGAGGAAAAGGGTTGGTAAGAAAGAAAAGAGTTTAAGCTTCCCAATAAGCCATCCATAGATGAATATGCTCCATCTTTAGGAATTGATGGGTAATATTATGTCCATTGCATATTTTACAAAGGAACTTGATCTTCTTCTTCTCATCCCCCTTCCCCCCCAACATCACTATTGATTTTAGTATTTTCTGTAGTTCCTTGTCTAGAATTAGAATTAGAATTGGTATTCTTCTTTTTCCCTCTAGGTTGTTGGTTGTCTTTGATATTTGTAGATGGAATTATATAGACATCAAAGGCTTGAATAAGAAATAAATAAGGTTGAGTGTATTGTGCAATTATAGGTTGATTAACAGGTATCGAACATTTTCCCATTTGACTTGCCACTTGATTAACTGAAACATTCTCCATGGAACCAATCTCTCCATTAGCATGATCTCCTAGAACTAGATTTATAGCATCAGTATCAGATTGAAGAGAAATTAGGGTAATATCATAAAACATTTGAGACTGGGAATAAATCAAATCCAACTGCTAGACCTTAAGAATACATTTTTCTTCCTATGTTGCACTAGACAAGGCTACATCCTTATAAATACTCAGCAACAATGACTTCACAAACCAATCAACTAATAAGCAATCTCATGAATATGATCAGAAATGTGGATTGAGGTGTTTTGTCTTAATGATGTTAAAATATTCTTTAGTTTGATATTGAATATGCAATTGGAAATGTGTTAAAAATTCCATTTCTAATGAGGAAAAGATATTATGAAATGCATGAGGAAACTCAATGTACCACTTAGTGGTAATTCCTATCAAAGTTCTTTCGAAAATTCATAAATGTATATTATCATCTATCAATGAATTCGAAGAGAACCATAGAAAAAAATTCATTTCATTTTTTTATGGATCTTACCTAGGTTTACTTTCAAACTTTTGAATTCTTCATAAAACATTTGTGTAGATAAATAGACATCAAGGGTCATGGTTAATCAATTCAATTCTGAGTTGAGATAGATCTAGCAAATCTAACATCACCAAAAATGGAAATTAAGTCATCATGATAGAATTAGAGTTACTAAAATACAAAATTGGCATCACATTAAATGCCACACTACCACTTGGAAAAGCTCCCCAAAGGTATTCCCAATACTAATGACAAGACTTTTATTTATTGCTACCTAGTGCTTGGATTAAAACTTCTACCAAAAGGAAACATCATCCTAGGAAAAGTAAGGATTCCCATGGAGATTGCAGAAAAGGACATAGAAATACCTCTTATAGAATATTTAGATATAGGAACATTCTTTCTCCCAAACACAAACCCTAGGCTAGGAGGATTAGTACCACCAATCATTTTTCCAAAACTAGGAAAGCTTAAAGATGGGATGTGTGTACTTTTAGAAGGCATCCTCATTGAAACATTATTGTTACTATGAGGAGAATGAAAAAAAGGAATCTCTCCACCTATTGATTTAATCGTATGAATTCCAATACCCCCAATATTAACATTGTGGATAGTAGGGATCATACCTACTACACCCACTAAACTAGTCATGTTTTCCATCACAAACTATGAAATATGATATAATGAAATAGATTTATCTATAGGTGGGAACTCACCCACCTACACAATAATTGTTCCTTTATAGTTGGTCATATGATGATTAAAATATCTTGGGGGGGAACTATCGATGATATCCACTTCTAGTGCAAGCTCATTTCAATTAGAAGGAGGCTAACCACTTCAAGATGAATAACCTGATATACCAGTCCTTCCACTAATGAATCATCAAGGTTATATTCAATAGGTTCTTCAAAAACAAGGTTATATAAAGTATTTTGTGATTCATCCTAAGATTCACTTAGATGGATATCTAGGAATGACAATTTACGCCTTGTGGAAGGTAATTCTATAATATTGGGTAATGAATCAGATTCATGTAGGATCAAAAACATCATTGGTTATCCACCTTGGCCAAACAATAACTAAACAAAAAACAAAAAATTTTAATAAAACACAAACCTAAGGGATACTAAGTGCAACACCAATCAACACTTCACTAAAACCCATAAAGATAAGCCACAAACAAACACACTCTTCCAAATAATAGAAACTCATAGTGATGAAATCTCTAAGCCCACACTTATTAAATAGATGAAAAGAGCCTTCTCTAAATCATCCATGGGTGTAAACAAATCCAATACACACCAACGAAGGTGTGAGATATAGTCATAGTAATTGTTATAGCATATGTTTCCACCTCATAGCATGGACACACTTGTTGGCTTGATTTGTAAATCCCTTTACTACTTGTAGACTAAAATACCCATCAATTCCTCCAAATATTTTAAAAACCCCACTTTTCTAGTCATACTCTCACTATACATTGACAGAGTGTGTATGAAACTTTTCATATGCTTTTTTCTCTTATGCAACTAGCATATGTGTGTGTTTGGAACAAAAAAATATAAAATTGTGATTTTACTAGTGGAGTTCATAGGTTTCTCTTGTTCATTACCTCATATATCCCATGTATAATTAACCCATCCAAATTTTGGAGGTATAAATTCATGTCATGGGGTAGAGGAGAGGGAGAAATCCTAGAAGCATCATTATGCTAGTAAAATTTTGTTGAGTCTGCAAGCCCCTTCCTGAGTTTTTAATATTTCTCAATTTATTTTTAGAAACCCCTATTTATAGCATTCTTTCTCACTTATCCAGTTCAGGAAGAGAATCCTTCTCTTTCCTTGACTTGTTTAGAAAGAGGATGCAAGATATCAAAGGATTCTTTAGTGGCTTAAGCAAAGGAATGTGGATGTCGGTTTCTAGGAAGTGTCGTAGTGGTATTAGGAGATATCTTTATATGCCATTTGCTATTCATTTTAAATGATAAGTCACTTTCTTGTCCCAATTCCATTTCATTAATTCATTGTTGTAATATTTGTATGCATTGGATTATCTTAAAACTGACATCTTTATCATAGGTACTAAAAGTAGTTAAGAATTAGTTATTGTAACTATCTCTATCATAGCATTATCTCTTTGTGAGTACATAATGATGTGGAAAGTGTTGGAGAAAAGGACTTGAGAAAGGATTCATGAAAGAGTTATTCTTAGAATGTTGGAAACTAAGTAGGTGTTCTTTCCACTCTTATCTAGTTAGTTATTTATATTTTTGTAACTACTTATGTTTGTTAGATATTTTTCTTGGGGGCACATCCACTATGTGTTATCTTCTAGCCCAAATCATAGCAGATTTATCCTCAAAACAATAAACTCCTATGAATCAATCACCCATGGAACAATATCCATCATAAATACATGAACCCTTCAAGGGAGTTTAGTATAGGATCTATCATTTTTCTTAGGTATCACAAGAACTTTCCACTTGCAGTCACTTATGTGAAACCTAGGAAATTCCACTAAGGATTCCAATCCACGATTAGTAGCTAGGTGAAATAGTCATGGGTCAAGCTTCTACATTGGATAGGATATATGATAATTAGTCTTGTAACCAAAACCTTAGAGATGAGTTATCACCCTAAGGATCTACCAATTCTACTAAAGTCCCCTATTATGTGTCCACCCACCAATCCAAATGAGAAGGGATATCTCAACACTTAAATCATATTGACCTAGTGCTTGATGTTTGTGTTAGAGGTGATTTCCTAGAAAAACTCTCTTTCTTTTTTTGTAATTATCACTCTTTAATCAATTCCTAGTCTTTGTTCGATAGCCTTGGAGAATTTGTTCTCCACACCTACACCAAGGTCCTAAACACCTTGACTATTGTTGTTTTTTCTATGAATGAAAAGACGATTCTAGTTTATTTTAGATTTAGTGTTTCTTTTAAAGTATTTTGTTTATTCAAAATAGGGATACAAAATTAAAATCAATGATGTTTTGACTTATATTTGTGTGAATTGAAGAATTTCTGAAAATAATTTGTAATTCAACACTTTTCTTTTCCAAATGAAAAAAGAAAACCTAAAAACTACTTTGCAATTCAATCCAAATAAGAGATATAATTTGTTGTCCAATGCAGTCTTCTTTCAAATTCTAGAGCCCAAATGTATGCAACCTAAAAAAAGGAAAAAAGTATGTAGATAACGCTATTTCACATAATCCACTCAATTGAACATCTAAACCTACATTCTAGTATTTTTTTTGTTGTGCTTGTAAACCACACCAAAATAAAACAAGAAAGAAAATCTAGTATGTTAAGTCTCTCTATAGATAGTATAGGATTCAGAGCTCAAAGAAACGCCCTAGAATATGTATCTAGATGAAAACAAGGGAAAAAAGTTCCCAAGTTATAAATAGGTAGGAATGCTACAGTGGTGTAACCTATGCACATGTGGGGTTCATAGTTTAGCAACCTGTGCACATGTGGGGTTCACAATTTAGTAACCTATGCACATATTCAAATGCAGATAACTGTGAGATCTGAGGCCCACACACATGTCCTTTAGGGTGGAAAAATGAAAAACCAAGCCTACAAATAATATAATTTATTACTTCTAGAATGTTTAATTCATAGATATATGCACATGGGATGTAGATATATGGGCTAAACCTATGGAAAACCTATATACCAACCCAAGAAGGGAAAATTAAAAGAATTTATCCCTAGTGGAGTCACCCATTATATTATAGGGAATTCACTCCTATAATATATCTAGGACTCCTGAGTGATAGAGTTGGAATGTTACTACATATTGATGATAGATCATTATCTAATTTCCCTAGTTCAACATCATATAACATGATATGCAAAAGGAGGAAGAGAGAGACATGCCATTTTAACATTGGTTAATGCATATCTAAGTGAGTGGATCCAATAAAAGATAGCTACATATCCAGATTTATCCTAAGATATGTACACGATCAAGCATCCCAAACCTTTCTCCAATACCACATGCATTTCAAGTAAGATATTAATCTAAATTGGAATTTTTATTTTTTTGTGGGGGGGGAAGAGAAGATAGATCTATATTAAAAACATGAAATATGTTTGTTACACCAAGAAAAAATATATGATCCATTGTTCCAGCACCTCCATCACCTAAATTTAGGTCCCTCCATCCTAAACCACATGTATAGAATCCATCCTCGAGATAAGGATCTTACACTCTCACTATGGTAGCTAGATCGAAGTAGATCCACTAGGATACACTCAAGCTGTGATCTCAATTGAAAATTCAAGGAAACACTCTCTCAAGAAACAACAACAAAGGTTACCAAGATCTAACCCAATACCAACATAAGGTTGTTAAATCTCAAGCTAAAAGTGTTCAATCTCACCAAGAACCTCTCTTTTATAAGACAAAAGATAGTTCACATTAGTTGGCAAAAGGAATTATGGTCTGAAATTTGTATGACTTGAGATATAGCTAGGTAATTGCACTTGCATAGTTTTTAGAACCACTTTTAGGAATGATTCCACATAAAGATTTTTTATTTAGTTTTAGGAATAATACCAAATAAAGTCATTTCAAGTTAAATTGGGCTTGGAAAAGTGCTCCTTAATTGCATTTCTAATTATATTGGCTCAAATCCACTCAAATAATTTGGAGAATTGATTTTGAGTGTAATATCACCTAGGTTGACCTATGTGAGCTATTATTCTAGACAAGTACTCACACATTATATTCATAGGTAGAGAAAAGAAAATATGCAGAAGGTAGGGCCTACTAGTGTTACAAGAAAAATACTTGGTGAATACCACTAGAGTCGCATGGAGAGAAGTTGTGGGAGAAATAAAAGTTAGTAATCATTGTTTATATAGTCCACCTAATCAATATTTAAACAATATTTCCATCCATCGTTAAAAAAACCCACTTGGCCATCATTCAGACAATTTGTCTAGTTAGTGATTAATGAGGATTACCTAGGGAATTACTTGGGTATATCAACAATTTAATACATTGCAAAGGAGTATCTGGGGTTTGAAAGGAATAAGTGAAGGACCAATTGAATAGATAATTTAAAGAAATGTGTTAGGGGAAACTTGACTGAAGTTTCTTGACTAAAACAAATAAGTACTACAGATCTATAACTATTCCCATACACACTAGATCGTTGTAGAAGAAATAGTGACCTAAAGGAGGAATAAATTAAAATTTATATTGAACATGCCTCGATACCTTCATCAATGCTACAAATGACTAATTTTAAACAACTATCTTGGTTTTGACCATATTGACCAAGAATTAATTTCCAAAAACAGTTGACTTCTCACTCTACCCAAAGTTGATTGTACTTTAGTCCCATGCTCTCCAACAACTATGGGATGTGAATCTCACACCCACCCTCGTACATGATTTTAATGATTGGGCTCTCATACACTCAAACAGAAAATTAGAAGTTATCCTAAATTATGGAAAAATTGTAGCCCCACTCACTACCTTAAGAAAAATGCTTTCAGTTGGAATGTGGTTCTTGATTGATCCTTCCAAGATTTGAAACAAGCTATGTGTATGACTCTAGTTCTAGAACTACTCGACTTCATAAGGACTTTTATTTTTAGTGTGAAGCCTTTAGGAAAGGAAATGGGGCAATTCTCTTGCAAGAAGGAATACCATTGGGCTTCACTAGTAAAAAAACGTTCTAAGAGACACTTGGGAAAATCCACCTATGAAAATGAAATGTTGGTTATTTTACATGTGGTAGATCTTTGGCATCCTTACTTAATGAGGCAATGCTTCCAAATTAAAATTCATCATCATAACCTCAAATATTTTTTGGAACAAAGGATTCCATCTCTTGAGCAACAAAAGTGGTTGACCAAAATGTTTGAATATGATTATGAGATTATTTACAAGAAGGGAAAATAGAATGTGGCTATTGATGCTCTTTCTAGGAAATATGAAGAAGAAGGATCCCTCTTTTCACTCTCCTTCATTGTAGATGATTGGTTAAATGAAGTGTGCCATCAATGTTTCCAAGACCCCAAAATTTATATCTTGACACAATAATTTCAGCAAGACACTATTGCATCTCTGGGATACACTTGGAAAAATTAGGAGATTTGATACAAAGGTTGCCTATATTGAGAAAACACTCCCACTTTAAATACATTGTGATCTATGAACTTCATGTGTCACCAAAAACAAGGCATTTTGGATTTCATAAAACATATGAATGGATCAAATGTTCCTTTTTCCGAGAAGGCATGAAGCAATACATACGCACTTTTTTGGCCAAATGTGATACTTGCAAATGCAACAAGGGAAAAAAAATCAAAACTCCATGCACATTGCAACCTCTCCCTATTCCACCTACTATATGGATTGATTTATCTATGTAATTCATAGTTGGATTACGCAAATATGGAAATAGATCAATGATCATGGTTGTGGTTGATATCCTTTCCAAATATCCTCATTTGTGTGCCCTCCAACACCCATTTAAAACCTCCATAGTGGTTCAAGTTTTCATGGACAATATCTTCAAACTCCATGGAATTCCCTAATCTATTGTCTCTGACCATGATCCAACTTTCAAAAAAAACTTTGGAAACAATTGTTTAAGCTCCAAGGCACCCCATTGCATCTCAACATTGCCTATCATCCCCATAATAATGGTCAAATCAAAGCTTTCAACAAGTTTGTGGAAGCATATTTATGGTGCTTCGCATTCGAGCAACAATCTCAATGGGTCTAGTGGTTACCACTAGAGAATGGTGGTACAATACATATTACCATGGTACTACTCACATGACTTTCTTTGAGGCAGTCTATGGTCAAAATAAACCCTCCTTATATTACATGCCCGATGTCTCCAAGTTCCAGGAGGTGGACATAACCCTTACAGTTTGAGCTAACATTCTATGCACCCTCCAAGATAATTTGGTCATGGCTCAAAATCACATGAAGCAACAAGATAATTAGTATTGTTTTGAATTCCATTTTGTTGAAGGGGATCATGTGTTTCTTCATCTACAACCATATAGGAAAACTTCACACGAATCATATCACTACCAGAAACTTGTTCCAAGATTGTATCACCCTTATACAATCATCAAGCATGTAGGGCACGTGGATTACAACTTATCCCTTCCCATTCACTCTAAGTTCCATCTAGTTTTACATGTATATTTCTTAAAGAGAGTGATTGAAACCAAGTGCTAGATTCAAACTGTCTCTAGGAATTGGATGTAGAATGTTCCATTGTTGGCATGTTTTACAGGAAGTGTGTTCTTGTCATTGATGGAAAGAACAACAATGATGATGGTAAATAGGAAAAGCATAAGCTCAGGAGGAGAAGCGAATAGTATGCAGAGATCAAAGCTCAGAAGGGAAAGCACGGTAAAAAAACATGATCAGGATCAAAATCCTTTATTGTGGTTCTGCTTCGATAGTCTTCACGACCGTCAGATCAAATTAAGTGAAGGATAGGATAAACGGGGCACAAGGTTTGAGAATTCGATTATCTAAATCTCTGTGAGCCATCAGATAAAATTAAGTGGAAGGATAGGATAAGAAAAGATTGGGAGTCGTTGGATTTAATCCAAGGCAAAGTTGCATCGCAGATAGATCGATCCACTGATCTAAGATCTTGATCAATCGAACATCATTCATTTTGGGTCTAAATATGTGAGGAGGTTATGCTCCAAAAAAATCTCACTTCAATATTTTTCAATTTGAGATTTGAAATTCCCTAAGTCTGGAGAGTCGAAGAGCTAGAGTAAATTTCAACCATCATATCCAGAGGGATACGTGGTGACAGATCATGAGCTCCATAGAAATCACTTCAAGAGTTTAAGTTTGATATTTGAAATACTTGAATCCCAGAGAGCTGGAGATTCGAAACAAATTCTCAACCATTGGATCACCCGAAGAATATCTCAAGCATCAGATCATCCGAAATGAATAAGTATCATCGGATCTGGAGAATATTATTCTGACCGTTAGATTAAGGAGATGAATATGTGTCACATCAGGTGACCATGTTAGCATACCACCTCAGCAAGGACATGTATCAGACCTTGTCAGCAAGGACATGTGGAAACCACTCGACCTGTGCCAAGTCAACAGGTGACGTGTGTAATGTTACGTCACTTCGAGAGTTTTAATTCAAGATTTTTACCACCAACAGATGCCCTATGTCCTGAAGTCCTGAATGTCGAAGTCCCGAAGTGGATACGAGTTGTCCGATATGAAGATCACTTCAGGTGCATTCTCCACTGTTGATCTCGTACAGTGGAAGGACAGTGTAAGTGGAATTGTTAACTGATAGCAAGGGGTCTCCACCGCCAATGACTTATTTGGTAGGTGACCACTCCGAAGGAGAATGAAGCATCGATTAGCCTAAATTCACGAAGGGCCAAAGTCACTTATGATCGTTGATCGTGCAGGAGGGTATGTGTCAATAGATCATTGACTGCAGGTGAAACTACTCTGAGAAAACGCGAAGGAGAAAGGTTTGAAATTGTCGAAGTCCCGGAGTGGAGGATAGTCGTTGGATTAAGGAGGAAAAGTGACTGCAGATCATCAACTCCATAAGATTGACATACAGAGGAAAACAAGGTTTGAGAGTTGAAACTATCGAAGCCCGTATCATGAAATAAACCGTAGTCATTGATTTGGAAGGGAGCTATGTGTCGACATATCATGGAAATCTGGGATCACGTGTGGAAGGAGGAAAGGAAGGTAGATAGTAGTCAATGATTGAGTGGAATCACCAAGGGATTGGATATCAATGGTCATGCTCAATTACAGGGACAGAACATGCTCGGGTCTTAATTTATCTTGAGTGAACCGCAATCAAAACCACGGTATCGCCAAAGGCATACATGGAGCTCTGTACTAAATTATGGGGAGAAAAGCAAGTTTCCCTCAAACCTCCTTTGGTCGCGCCAACAATTGCGTGGTCGTGTGAGATCATCGCCCAAGGTCATATAGAAAGAAGGAGCTATCACTCGCTAGACCAAGATCATGAAGCGATTTTTGAATAGTCGTGTGGTCAGCACCAGTGGTCATGTAAAGGAAGGGGCTTAGGACTGATTTACCTACAGCTAATAAATCAATTGATTGTAATTTCTAGTGAAGAAAAGGAATCTCAATATAATAGGCATTGATGATGAATAGTTAGCGAGTAACCACCAGTAAAGTGGCAGAGTTGCGGTGACGACCTGGGAGAGAGCTGGGTGAAAAGATGACATGTAGAACATAGAAGAGGATACATATATAGTATTGAGATGCAGCACAGAGCTATTGTGATGAAGAGTTTTCGGGATGATTTGGCAGAGGACTTGGCGTGACAAATACATGCAGAGAATGTGCTTTTCGTGAACTAATGCATGAGCATAGAAGGTGGTAGTAAGTAGCATAAAAGGAGTAGAGAAGAGGTGCAGTGAAAAGGTATGCAGTGTATGCACAGAGCATAAAATGTAGAAGAGAAGTTGAACAGAGTGGTGTCGTGTGTAGGAAGAAAAAGAGCAGAGCGTAGAAGCAGAAATATGCAGAAGAGGAACAGAGCATAGAAGTTGAAGAAGGAAGAGGAGACATGGAGTTGTAACATAGAATATCAGAGATAAAGAAAGTAAGTAAAGTTTTGTAAGTTTCAATCAGGGTGGTAGGGTGGTGCTAGGGAGGATTGTAGTCCTCTAAATTCTAGTTGGTGCTAGAAGATATTTTGGGAGTTAGTTCTTCCATCTAGTTGGTGCTAGAGAAACCTGGGAGTTGGTGCTTCCATATAGTTGGTGCTAGAGAAACTTGGTAGTTGGTGCAAGAGAAATCTGAGAGTTGGTGCTCTCTGCAAGTTGTAGCTTTCTATCAAAGGTTGCAGCCTCGTATTTGAGTTGGTGCTCAAAGACTATGATGTACATGAAGGTTGGAGCTTGATTGACATCCGAAGAAGAAGAGTTTTTCTCCCTTTATGGGTTTCCTCATGAAAACCAGTTTCTCTGTGTATTCTATGTGATTGATCAAATATTGTATATCTATGCATGTTAAGTTATCAGCAACACATTAAATAATAATCTAGAAGGGATCAAAATAACAACAAAAGTTTCAAGATTATATTATAATTGATTCACCCCCCCCCCTCTCAGTTATATTTCCAACAATAGGTATCAGAGTTGGTGCCTTTGATGAAAGGTAGATCCATAAGCTTGAACATGACTAGTCATGATGGAAGTTCAACTAATAGACCCCCTTTGTTTGATGGAACAAACGTTTCCTTCTGGAAAATAACGATGAGAACACATTTAATGTCTCTAGGTGTTGATGATTAGAATGTTATTGAAACGGGATATGTGAAACCTGTAGTCTTGGCTTGAAAATATGATAAGTTGGAGTTTATATTTAATGCAAAATAAATGGATGCCATCCTCAGTGGACTTGCTGAAATTGATTTTGTCAAAGTCATGCACTATGATTCAGCAAAAGTTATGTGGGACGAGCTGATAAGTAGTTATGAAGGTAATGAAAAGGTGAAAGATGCAAAACTTTAGACTCACCGACTAAAATTTGAGCAGTTAAAGATGGATGAAGATGAAACTATTAGTAAGTACTTCTTACATATAGAATAACTTGTCAACACTATGAAAGGCCTAGGTGAAATGATAGATGAATCCTTTCTAGTACAGAAAATATTAAGATCTCTTCCTGATAGATTTAACTCAAAGGTCTCTACTATAGAGGAAATGGATGATATCAAAACGTTAACACTAGATCAACTTCTTGGAACCCTAACTGCTTATGAAATAAGAATCACCAAAGGTAAATCCACTACAAGAGAGGCATCTTTTAAAGTAGAGAAAAACACAGATTCTGATATAGATGATATTGAAGCAAACTTTGTGAGAAGACTGAAGAAAGGAATAGGAAACTAAAAAGGTAAACTGCCCTTCAAATGTTTCAACTGTGTTAAGATAGGTCATTTTGCATCTAAGTGTCCTCACAAAAGAAAGGATTAGACATATGACGATGAAGAGAAGCACAAACACAAGAAGGTATATAAAGAGAATAATTTTAAGAAGAAAAACATGTGTGTAAACAATGATGATGATCCCTCATAAGATGAAAGCACTGACTCTTCTATTGAAGAGAAAATAAATGGTATCATGCTAATAGATTTAGAAGATATAAACACTGAAGATACATGAAGTGAGTTCATTGATTGTGAAGTAGTATTAGATCTTGAAGGAGAACTTGTTAGTGTCATGGAAGAGATTGATAGACTCAAAGAAAAGAAAAGAAAAGAAAAACTGTTAATGCTCAGGTATGAGAAAACATGCAATGAACCAACTAAAGAAATTTCTCTATTAAAGGTTAAGTTATAAGAAGCTAAGAAGATTCAAGACATCCTCAAACAACAATTGAAGTAAGCTGAAACAAAAGGTGAAAAATTGGAAGCTGAAGTAGTGACTGTCAGAAAAGATCTAGAGATATTTCAGGCCTTATATCATCAGAATCTGACAAGTATTAAAGCCTCAGAATGATTAGCCTCCATTATGAATCAGTAAAGGAATTTGATGTTGAAAAATGGTTTGGGTTATGAAGAGGGATAAAGTAGTGGTCAACCAAGAAACAAAAAATCCATCAAGTTTGTCAAATCTACAACCATCGACAACAACAAACCTGCAGAATAAAATGGAAGAGAATCAGTCGCCAAGGAGGAGTCAAGGAAAAGATACTAGAACTGAATCTGTAGAACAAATAAATAATACACCCTCTACTCAAGGAAATCATTAGCATGGAATAAATCGACCCGCTCAAAGAAGAAAACCATTTTCTAGGTACAAAGATTTTTTCTATGGATATTTTTTTTACTACTCTAACTTTGGCCACAAATCTATAAATTGATCTTTAATATTTAGACATGAGAAATCAAGAAAACCAAGGAATAAATATCTTCCACAACAAAGAATGAGACAGCCAAGGAACAAACAACCATAGACTGCAAATCATGTGATGACTGGGAAAAGGATGCATATTAAACATAACAATCATTATGTTCCTTTATTCAATGAACCAGAATGTTACATCTGTCGTAATTATGGACATAAAGCTACAAACTGTCGCTTAAAGAACTATAAGCCAGATTCAAATCACAGAGATAAAAACGTTAAGGTTTGGAAGAAGAATGAATATAACAAGTGTGTATTAGTGTTGTCAGCTCAAAGACAAAAAGACCCTTGGTATATTGACAATGGATGCTCCAGTCATATGATAGGTGACAAAAGTAAGTTCCTATTACTCAAAGAAAATAAATTTGGGAGTGTGACCTTTGGAAATGATGCTCCAGGAAAGATCATAGGTAAAGGTATAGTAAGCTTAAGTAATGGAAGAAGAAAAGATCAAGTTGTATTATTTGTTGATGGTTTAAAGCATAATATTCTTAGTGTCAGTCAGCTATGTGACAGAGGATGTGAAGTCACTTTCACTGCCAAGAATTGTAAAATAAAGACAGTAAACACAAGAGAGTTGATTGCAAAAGGGGTTAGAACTGAAAACAATGTATATGTTCTGAAGGAAGATAAGGAGAAATGTCATTTAAGCAAATTTGATGAAAGTTGGTTATGGCACAGAAGGCTTGGACACCTGAATTTTGATAATATTGTCAAATCGAATAATGAAGGCATTGTGAAAGACCTTCCAAGAATATCTAATCCTAATAACTCTATATGTGAATCCTGAAAAATGGGGAAGTTGACTCGTGCTCAATTCAAATCGAAGAGTTTCACATCTTCATAGAAACCACTTCAAATTATTCATATGGATTTGTGTGGACCATCACGAATGGAGGGAACTGGAGGAGAACATTACTTTATGCTAGTCATTGATGACTTCCCCAGACTTACGTGGGTTTCCTTTCTGAGAGAAAAATCTGATGCATTTGATAAGTTCAAAATGTTTAAGACATTAGCTGAGAATTAGACAGGAAGGAAGTTAAAGGCAATTCACTCAGACAGAGGAGGAGAATTTATATCAAGAGATTTCAAAGAATTCTGTGACAGGCGTGGAATTAAAAGAGAATATACTATTCCAAGTACTCCTCAACAAAATGGAGTTGTAGAACACAAAAATAGATCATTTCAGTAGATGGAAATGGCTATGATGAGTGAAAGGGACATTTCACAAATCTTTTGGGTGGAGGTTGTTCACACTATTGTTCATATTCTAAACAAAGCGCATTTTTTATCACATGTTTCTGCAGGGGGGATGTTTTTCCCTTGGTTTTTGCCTCTAGGTGACAAAAGGTGAAGAAAGGGGATAAAAACCCACTAAATGGCATTTATCCTAAGTTTGTCGAGGTTGATTTAACTGTTTGGCATGCTGTGCTAAGAGGTGCGTAGATATGGGCGACTGAGATTTGAGCATTCCAGATCAAAGGTCGTTGATCATATCAGGGCCCCAACATGCACGGACAATAAAAATTGTAGGGTGGGTTGGTTTTGAAACCATGGTTTTGTGGAGGCACTACGTGTTATCCAGAGACACATATCGGGCCCAAAAGCGGTGAAGAATCAAACCACTTTTCGTAGCCCCGATATGCGCATGTGCGTATAATGCCCTATCTCGGGTCGACAAGTGGTTTCTCTGTCCCACTAGAAGCTGTCCTCCACTCACTGCCCCAAGCTATCCTCATTTTCCTCTTCTCATTCACGTTTTCCACTGGTCCATATCCACATTTGTTATTCCATGCCAAGCGCGCCAATCACATCGTCGGATTCCATGTCCATTGTCAGGATTCCTCGCAAGCATCTGACTTAGATCTAGATGGCAGAATGCAGAGGCCGCCAAATTCCACATGTGTAGTGCCGAATCATGCCTTCTCGATCTTGATGAAGAAGTTATTGAAGTTAGTTGGTGGTGGTTGAACATCGTTTCCACCATAAATGGAAATCCCGAGAAAGGAATGTCAGCGAGTCGACTCAGCTGCAGAACCTTCCTGAAGCACGATTGTGTCTGACAAGAGATTGCTTCTAACAGGAGATTGCATGCACAGTATTATAGGAAGCATGTAGACATAATGCCTTCAATGCAGAGACTCGAGCATGATTTTGTAGTTTTTCTCTAAGTATATAGGATTATTCCTCATATTTTGTTAATGTTGATGGTTGAGAGAGGCTATCGTATTGTAAAGTTTTAATGAAACTCTAGTTCTTCTGGTTATGTATATGTATTTGAGACTTATTGTTTAATGTAATTCAACTTCTTCTCATATCTCTATAAACGGTTTTGTTAGAACACTCGAGCATGGAGGAACCAATCGAGGGTAGTTGTGTTCTTGTGATGTAGGTTTGATCATAATGACACTGGGACCAGTTTTAATCAGTTTTTGTTACGTCTTTTCCCTCCAATGTTGAATGAATTGGGAATGGATGATCCAACCAAGTTGTTGTCATTGAATTGTGATGTATGTTTGATTTCAATTCAGTGATAATTTCATTTAGTCCCCTGAAACTATGAACCAAGAGGATCTTGCCTTCTGAGTTTTTCCTCCTTAGGTTGTTGGAAGACTGAATTTCCATATCAGACCTCTTCATTTTCCTCAAGTTCTTCCCCCTACTCATGCTTATTACAACTTACTAACTGAATTTAGATTCATACCTCACTTGTCGGTGCATTCCAGCCCAGTTTTCTGAGTTAAAGCAATATAATCTTGAGACTGCATCCATTAGACCACCCTTTAAAACTATTCACTGTGGCATATAGACTGATGGGTATTGGGATTACCTTTGCAACAATCCAGAGGTGAATTCCAGTGCTAACGTTTCCGGCGCCGTTGCCAGGGACGAATTGAATATTTTCCCTAGGATTGAACGACAAAGCTTACTGATTTTGAAGGTGCATTAGAACATAGTACATCCAGATTCCAACTGTGCACCTGGAAACTCCACTATGGCGACTCCACTGAGATGAATCCACTATTTTAGTTATGTCTTCTAGAGACAGACACATGAGGTATACTCCACAGTTGCCTTTAGCAACACCTGAAGCTGACCCAGAGAAAATTATCAGAAAGGGAAAGGCCCTCCTAGAAGGTACTCCTACTGCTGAACTAGGTATTTCTGATGATTTTCATTCTCCTCCTGTAGAAACCCCACTATATTCTTCTCATTCTACTCTTATACCTTCTCTTGGAGTTTCTCGAGCTTTAAATTTTGGGAGTGTTCCTGTTGATTTTTCCCTCCTCGTCTGCGATTGGAGGGAGAAATCATTGTCACTCACCTTTACCCTGAAGTTGTATCGTGTTTTAGTCCCAACACCTCATAATATTTTCCTACTCTGGGATTTACCACCCCTCCTCGTATTATTAATGATACTACAAAAATGGAAACCTCTGTTCCCTCAATCCCTATAGCCTTTTATCCAAATCCTCTATCATTTCCCTTTCCCCTTGGAAACTCAGTTCCAATCTCCCTTGCTCGAACCCCATCTTCCCCTGGTTCTCCTCCATCTATCATCCCTATGGCAGGTGATAATCCTCCTAGGAACATAATGGATGCCATAGTGGCTGCTAGATATTCCCCTCTGGTCTTCCCTCAGCCCATGAATGCTCTCCATGTTGGAGATTACCTAAAGTACATGCCCAAATTCAATGGAGAGAAAGACATAACTACTTAATAGCACCTTGCTCCCTTATGCAGTTATGTGGACAATCTGAATATTGAATATGAAGATGTCTGGATGAGAGTCTTTTTCTAGAGCCTTGATGGTGAGGTTAGAACATGGTTTAGAGGATTGACCCCTGGATCCATTGCTGAGATTGAGGCTTTAGATGATGTTTTCTTGAGACAATGGGGGGATAAAAAAGATTTTATGTATTATATCACAGAGTTTGGGTCCCCAAAGAGAAATGAGGGAGAATCAGTCTCTAATTTCTCCTAAAGATTCAAAAAATGTATAACGAGATCCCTGCTAAGATAAAGCCTATAGAAGCATCTTCCAAAATCACATATGTTAGTGCTTTTGACCCTGATTTCTGCCTCATGTTAAGAGAGAGAAGAGATACTTCCCTGGCTCATATTCAAGATGTGACCCTAGAAGTAGAATCCAATGTGTTAGCAGTTGACAGACTCAGAAATAAAGTTGAAAGAGACAGAGGAAGGGGGAGATCTAAGGCCTCAACCTATAGCTCTTCTACATCCCACCCTCAACTAGATGAATTGACCAAGATGGTAAAGTCCCTTTCTACAAAAATGGAGAAGAGGAAATTTGAAGGGAAGCAAGGTTATAAGAATGCCCCAAATGTTGATAGCAGAGGAAATTTCAGAAGATGAATTAGTGCCCCTCATAATCTCCCAAGAGAACCCAGAAACAGAGATAGGGATGATCAGAAAATCCAAACCCCTCTCCAAAATAACCTCGTCACTCATGAATAAAGGGATGAAGAAGATCTTGACCCTCAAATCCATTGTCTCAGAGACACCTCCCCATTTCCCCATTTAACTCAATCTGCATATGAGGAGTCTCTCTTAGACAACCAAATAAATGAGCTGAGTAAAGGGGAAAGGACCAATACAAGTCCCAATAAATATAGCCTCGGGTCAAAGAAGAAAGAAGGGAAGTTTGATATCTCTGATCATCCTTCTAGAGCAGATAAGCCTGCCAAAGATGCAACAAACAACAACAAAGAAAAGAAAACTCAGAACCCCTCACCAATACCTAAAGATCGTGTCCCAGAGGTGAGAGAAATTTTGAAGCCCCCTTCCTCCTTTATCTTTGAGCATGAAATTCAAAATATTAGAATCCTTGTTCCCCTCTCAGAACTGGTCAAGCACGAAGACTTCAAGAAATCCCTCTCTAAGTTGTTATAGTCTGAGCCATCTTGCCATTCCACAGACTCGATAAATCTCCAAGATGAAAAGCCAGCAGTCATCCTAGGTCCTATGGTAGAAGATAGAAATGATTCATCCCTTCCCTTATATACATTCCTGAACATACATGATAAGGTGTTTCATAATTTCTTGATGGACTCAGGGGCATCTCATAATTTCATGCCCAAAAATATCATGGAAGAACTCGGATTAGAAATCACAAAAGCTTATCATGATTTGTATTATTTTGATTCAAGAAGGGTGCAATGTCTTGGGATCATCAAATATCTGGATGTGACCTTCTTTCAATTTCCCATGAAAAGTGTGGTCATGGACATTGTGGTAGCATATGTTCCTCCCAAGTTAGGCATGTTCTTGTCAAGATCTTGGATAAAAAGACTTGGAGGAACCTTGCAGATGGACCTCACATATGCTACCATTCCAGTCTTTGGAGGGGAACATAGAAGACTATACAGAGAAGCTCAGTTGGCATATATTATTAGTGATGAATCTTACCCCACCAACCATCCTATACTTGAAATTCAAACTAAGTTGGGGTCTAGTTTATTGCAGTTCATTGATGCTCCCAAGCCTCCTTTAAAACTCAAAAAGCAACCCATGGTTTTTCATGAAGTTTCTTTCTCCACCACCTATATTTGGAAAATGTTCTTTGATGGAGCCTCCTCTAAGGATGTTGTTGGTGTTGGAGTGGTCTATGTTTCACCCTCTCAAGAAACTATATCTCTGTCATACAAACTGGAATTTGAAGCTACCAATAATGTGGCAAAATATGAAGCTCTTGTTTTGGGCTTAGGGGTTGCAAAAGATATGGGGATCAAGGAAATATATGTGTTTGGAGATGCAGAATTGATTGTTAATCAAATTATAAATATTTATCAAGCTAATCTTCCAAGGCTCAGAACCTATAGAAACAAAGTGTGGGACCTGATTGACAGTTTTTTATTGGCCTTTAACATTTCATTCATTAGGAGAGAGGAAAATACAGTGGCTGATTCTTTGGCTGTCTCAACAAGTAATTTCAGAATCCCTCTGCCACCTAAACTTAGGTATGATGTAGAAGTGAAATATATACCCTCCATACCTAACAATGTCAAGCATTGGAAAGTGTTTGAGGATGATCTTGAAATAAAAATATTCTTAGAGACTATGGATGAGTTTTCAGCATTACATATTGACCAAGATCCAACTTCTGACATAGATCCCCATCTTGATGTTTTTCTGAACAAAATTGTTGATCATCACATTGTTCAGTTACCCAAAAATCACATCCCAAAGGGACTAGTCCCTTTGGAAAGACTATTTGACAGAAATGATGTGGCAGTAAAGGGAAAAGTGCCAAATGATGATGTTGATGTAGCTGAGTGCAATATTGGCACAGAGGAGGATCCAAAGTTTGCCAAGTTGTCTAACATCTTGTTAAAGGAGCAGATGGCCGAGTATACTCATCTATTAAAAGAATTTTCTTATGTTTTTTCTTGGACCTATGAACACCTCAGAACATATGACATCAGCATTATTGTGCATAAGATTCCACTGAAGGAAGAGACCAAACCATTTAGGCAGAAATTGAGACAGATAAATCCTATGTTGTTGCCTATTATGGAAAGGGAGGTAAAGAAGTTGTTGGATGCCCAAATCATTGTCCCTTTGAGATATTCTGAATGGGTGGCCAACCTGGTCCCAATGAGGAAAAAGAGTGGAGAGATCAAACTCTGTGTTGATTTCATAAATCTGAATAGAAGCTCCAAAAAGGAAAATTACCCTTTGCCAAAGATGGAACACATATTGCAGAGGGTAACAGATGCATCCAGGATTTCCATGATTGGTGGATTTTCTGGTTACAACCAAATATTTGTTCTTCCTAAAAACAGAGAAAAGATAGCCTTCACCACTCCCTGGGGTACATTCATGTATGCCAAAATTCCCTTTGGATTGATCAACGCAGGAGAAACCTTTCAACGATCCATGGACATAGCTTTCATAGGGGAAAGAGATAAATTTGTGGTCATCTATTTGGATGACATTACAGTTTTCTCTAAGTCTGATAAAGAACATTGTGAACATTTGAAAAGGATCTTCTTAAAATGCAGGAAATTTGGCCTTTCCTTAAATCCCAAGAAGTCAGTGTTTTCCATGAAAGAGGGAAAGTTGTTGGGACACATAGTATCAGCTGAGGGGGTCAGGATTGATTCAAGTAGGGTGGAAGCTATTCAAACCTTGTCACTTCCCAGATCCAATAAGGAAGTCTAGTCTTTCCTGGGGAAAATCAATTTTCTAAGAAGGTTTGTTTCAAATTTTGTTGAATTGGTGAAGCATATCACAACCATGCTCAGGAAGGTGAATGAAGTAAAATGGACTGTTGAGTCCAGAAATTCTATCGACCAAATCAAGAAGGCCTTGGATGAGGCACCTATTCTTATTAGTCTGGATTACTCCAAGGATTTTCTGATTTTTTCTTTTGCTTCTTTTGATACAATGGAAGTTGTTTTATTGCAGAAAAATGTTGAAGGGCTAGAGAAACCTATCTCATTTTTCAACAGAGCACTAAGAGATGCAGAGGTGAAATATGAAATCATGGAGAAACATGCCTATGCATTGGTGAAATCCCTCAAGGCTTTCATAATCTATGTCCTTCATTCAAGGTTTATTGCATATGTCCCTTCAACTGTCGTGAAGGAAATTCTCATTTAGCCTGACATAGATGGAAGAAGGAGTAAGTGGATTGCCAAAATCCTTGAATTTGAGATGGAAATATAACCCACCAAATTAGTTAAAGGCCAAGGTTTAGCCAAGATGTTGGATGAATCTAATTGTAAATCTTTGGAGGTTAACTTCATAAACACTTGCTCAGAGAATCAGGAGGCTAAAGTGCCTACTAAAATCCCTCGGGATGACCCTCCATTGGCAGAATGCACCTAGTATAAAGACATTATATATTTTCTGCAAGAGTTGCGACCTCCAGATGGAATGGGGAAGAGAAAGGCAATAGATTTAAAGCTCAAAGAAATCAAATATATCCGTATTGACCAGGTCTTGTACTGGAAAAACCCTTTAGGTGTGCTTCTGAGATGTTTAGACCCACAGGAGGCCCAAAAGATTATTTTTTATTTTCATGACAGCCTGTGAGGGGGGAATCATTTTTGGAGAACCACAACCTACAATATTCTCAGGGATGGGTACTTCTATCCTACTCTATTCACTGATGTCTGTGCAAAAATCGGGGCTTGTATCAAATGTCAAAAATTCTCTGGGAGGCAGCAACTCAAGTCTCTTCCATTGAAGCATGTGGAAACTACAGGACCCTTTCAACAATGGGGCCTAGACTTTATTGGGGAAATTCATCCTGCTTCAAGCAGTTAGCACAAGTGGATCTTAACTGCAACAAACTATTTCACCAAGTGGATAGAAGTTATTCCCACAAGGAGTTCTTCTCACAAAGTGATCATTGGTTTTCTTGAATATATTATGGAAAGGTTTGGTTGTCCGAACAGAATCATCACTGATAATGCTGCATCCTTCAAGTCTGAGCCATTGATCAAATTCTCTAAGAAATTTAGGATTTCATTGATCCACTTTACCCCCTACTACCCTCAAGGAAATGGATTAGCAGAGTGCTCTAATAAAAGAATGATAAAGATCATCAAAAGACTATTAGAGGACAACAAGAAAACATGGAATTCAAAGCTCAAATTTTCTTTGTGGGCCGATCGAGTGACAAAAAAAAGGTCCCTGGGTATCTCTCCTTTCCAACTTGTATATGGGACTGAAGAATTTTTTCCTTCCCAGCTCGCCCTACCTGTGGAAAAATTATTTCAAGGCTACCAAGGAGAACCTAATGATATGATCAGAAGAATTCATCAACTGGTAGAAGTCTAGCAGACTAGAGAGAAAGCAATGGACAAAGCGCATGACTATCAGCAAGAGAATATTTCCAACTGGGATATCTAGTACTTAAGTGGGATGCTCCCGGACAGGATAGAGGCAAACATGGAAAATTTCAAGCCTTTGGATTGGTCCCTTCAATATTTCTGAACCATTTCCAAACAACACTTATAGGTTGCATAATTTGGAGGGTGATGAAGTTTTTGGTGGCCCTGTAAATGGGAATTTTCTGAAGAAGTTCTTTATCTGAGCCATAAGTGGCTCCCATGTCTTTGTAAAAAAAAAAAAATTGTTCGTTTCCGATTTTATGGGTGACTCCACAACCCAACATAAGGTGACTGGAGCTACAAAGGATATCTTAGAGCCTCGTAGGGAGGACTCTATCCCCAATGGAGCCTAATGTTATCACATGTTTCTGTAGGGGGGATGTTTTTCCCTTGGTTTGGGCCTCTAGGTGACAAAAATCAAAGAAAGGGGATAAAAACCCACTAAATGGCACTTATCCTAAGTTCGTCGGGGTCGATGTGACCATTTGGCACGCTATGCTAAGAGGCGCGTAGATATGGGTGACTGAGATCTGAGCATTCCAGATCAACGATCGTTGATCATATCAGGGCCCCAACATGCACGGATGATAAAAATTGTAGGGCGGGCCAGGTTTGAAACCATGGTTTTGTGGAGGTTCTACGTGTCATCCAGAGACACACATCGGGCCCAAAAGCGATGAAGAATCAAACCACTTTTCACAGCGTCGATATGCGCATGTGTGTATAAGGCCCTATCTCGGGTTGACAAGTGGCCACTATGTCCCACTGGCAACTGTCCTCTACTCACTACACCACGCTATCCTCAGTTTCCTCTTCCCATTCACGTTGTCCACTTGGCCATCTCCATGTCCATTATTCCATGCTGAGTGTGCCAATCACATCGTCGTTTTCCACGACCGTTGTCAGGATTCCTCGCGAGAATCTAACTTACATCCAGATGGAAGAATGAAGAGGCCACCAAATTCCACGGGTACAGTGTCAACTCGGGCCTTCTTGATCCCGATGAAGTCATTATTGAATTTAGTTGGTGGTGGTTGAACATCATTTCCACCATAAATGGAAATCCCAAGAAAGGCCTGCCAGCAAGTCGGCTCCATTGCAAAACCTTCCTAAAGAACGATTACATCTAACAAGAGCTCTCTTTTGACAAGAGACTGCATGCACAGTCTACCAGGAAGCATGCAGACATAATGCCTTCAATGCAAAGACTTGAGCATGCTTCTGTAGTTTTTCTCTGAGTATATAGGAATCTTCCTCATATTTTGTTAGTGTCAATGGTTGAGCAAGGCTCTCGTATTATAATTTTTTAATGAAACTCTGGTTCTTCTAGTTATGTATCTATATTTGAGACTTCTTGTTTAATGTAAGTTAGCTTCTTCTCATATCTCTGTAAATGGATGTGTTAGAACACTCGGGCATAGAGGATCCAGTTGAGGGTAGTTGTGTTATTGTGATGTAGGTTTGATCATAATGACACTGCGACAAGTTTTAATTAGTTTATGTTGCGTCTTTTCCCTCCAATGTTGAATGACTCAACCATGGATGATCCAACCAAGTTGTTTTCATTGAATTGTGATGTATGTTTGATTTCAATTCAGTGATGATTTCACTTAGTCCCCTGAAACTCTGAACCAAGAGGATCTTGCCTTCTGAGTTTTTCCTTCTTAGGCTGTTTGAAGACCGGATTTCCATAGTAGACCTCTTCATTTTCCTCAAGTTCTTCCCCCTACTCACCCTTATTACAACTTACTGACTGAATTTATATTGATACCTCACTTGCCTATGCATTCCAACCCAGTTTTTTGAGTTAAAGCGATATAATCTTGAGACTCCATCCATTAGACCGCCTTTTAAAACTATTCACTGTGACATACAGACTGATGGGTATTGGGGTTACCTCTATAGCAATCTAGAGGTGACTTCCAGTGCTAACAGGAACAGTGATAAAACTCCATATGAGTTGTGGTTTGGTCGACTTGCATCAATCAAGCACTTCAAAGTATTTGGAAGTAAATGATACATCAAGAATAATGATGACCATCTGGTAAAATTTGATAGTAGAGATGATGAAGGTATCTTCTTAGGATATGAAATGAATAGTAAAGGATACAAATGCTTTAACAAAATAATGCATAAATTAGTAGACTGTATCGATGTTCGAATTGATGAAGAAGATCCTATAAAAGATCAACAGAGAATAAGCACTAAGCCAGATGAAAAAGGTGATGAGAATAATGAAAATGAAGAACAGAAAATCTTAGAGTCACAAGAAGATGATGATGAATCAGATGGAGAAGAGAAACCCAGACAAGAAGATTCGATACAACAGTCAACATCAAAACCTTCCTCCAGAATTACTCAAAAGAATCATCCTGAAAGTTAGATAATTGGTGAGAAAGACAATGGTGTACAAACCAGGAGAAGGATAATCAAAGACACCGAGCAATCACATATAACCTTCATATCCATGGTGGAACCCAAGAACTTTAATGAATCCAGTAAAGACATAAATTGATTAAAATCAATGAATGAGGAACTGGACCAGATTGAAAAGAATGTCACTTGGGAACTCGTTCCTAGGCCAACAAATAAAAATGTAATAGGATCCAAATGGGTCTACAAAAATAAGATAAATGAGCAAGGAAATATTGTAAGAAATAAGGCTAGATTGGTCTGCAAATGATATGCTAAAATAGAAGGACTGGATTTTGATGAAACATTTGCGCTCGTAGCAAGATTAGAAGCTATTAGAATGTTTCTTGCCTATGCTTGTCATAAACAATTTAAGGTCTATCAAAAGGATGTCAAGTCATCTTTTCTAAATGGATATCTAAAAGAAGAAGTATATATGGAACAACTATAGGTTTTCCAACTGTTCGATAACCCTGACCTTGTCTGCAATCTAAAGAAAGCCTTATATGGGTTGAAACAAGCTCCTTGTTCCTAGTATGATAGACTAGATAAGTATCTTCAAGACAAAGTGTTCAAGATAAGTATCTTCAAGAGGAACAGTTAACAACAATCTATATATCAAAACAGAGGGTAATGATTTTCTCATTGTGTTGGCCTATGTAGATGGCATCATATTTGGAAGTAATAATGCTTCATTGGTACAATGGTTTGCTTCTACCATGTTATCTGAATTTGAAATGTCTATGATAGGGGAACTGTCATTTTTTCTTGGTCTTCAAATTACTCAGAGGTCTGAAGGAATATTTATTTCCTGGGATAAATATCTAAGAGAAATGTTGAAAAGGTTTCAAATGGAAGATTCTACATCTATGAGCACAGCTATGGTCAATGGATGCAAGTTAAGAAAGGATGATGACTCACCTGATGTTGATTAGAGTTCATATAGGTCTATGATAGGCATCCTATTGTACATCACAGCATCCCTTCCAGACATAATGCATGTTATTGGAATGGTAGGAAGGTATCAGGTTGCACCTAAATAGGGTCATTTGTTAGCTGTCAAAATAATATTCAAATACTTGAAAGGAAAAATGAACTATCGCCTATGGTATCCTAGGAATCAGAATTTTCAACTATCAGTCTATTTAGATGTTGACTGGATAACTGCATGGATGAAAGGAAAAGCACGAGTGGAGGTGCATTCTTCTTAGGAGATTACCTTGTAGCATGGTTGAGAAAGAAGCAAGGTTCCATTTCCTTATCAACTATAGAAGTTGAGTACATTGCAGTTGCCACTTGTTGTACCCAAGTATTGTGGATGATTCAGAGACTTGCAGACATGGAAGTAAAATATATTGCATTGATCACAATTCATTATGATAATACTAGTGCAATTAGTGTGTCAAAGAATCATGTATTTCACTCCAAGACCAAGCATATACCCATCAAGTATCACTTCTTGAGGGAATAGGTGACCAACATTGTTGTTTCTTTGCATTATATTCCATCCAAAGATCAAATTGATGATATATTCACTAAACTGCTTGCAAAATATCAGTTTGAGTATCTATGCCAGAAGCTGGGCATGACCCCATTATCAAGCTAAATAGTCTATCTGATCAAGGGGAGAGTGCTCCTAGTATATTTGATCAGGGGGAGCACAGAAACACTCTATGTTTTCTTTGACATTGATGTCAAAGGGGGGGGGGAATTGTTTTCTGTATGCTACAGTTGGAGGTCTAAGAAAAATAGTGAAGCGTTTCACAGTTGCCATCAATGCCAAAGGGGGAGATTGTTGGCATGTTTTACAGGAAGTGTGTGCTTGTCATTGATGGCAAGAATAGAAGCGACGATGGAAAATAGGAAAAGAATAAGCTTAGGAGGAGAAGTGAACAGTATGAAAAGATCAAAGCTCGGAAGGGAAAGCACAGTACAGAAACATGATCAGGATCAAAATCCTTGATCGTGGATATGCTTCGAGAGTCTTCATGACCATCAGATCAAATTAAGTGAAGAATAGGATAAACGGGGCACAAGTTTTTAGAATTCGATTATCCGAATATTCGTCATTCGTCGAATCAAATTAAGTGGAAAGATAGGATAAGAAAATATGGAGAGTCGTTGGATTTAATCCAAGGCAAAGTTGCATCGCACATAGATCGAGTCGTTGATCTAATATCTTGATCAAACAAACATCATTTGTTTCGGGTCTAAATATGTGAGGAGGTTATGCTCCGGAAAAATATCACTTCAAGATTTTTCAATTTGAGATTTGAAATTCCCGAAGTCTGGAGATCTGGAGTAAATTTCAACCCTCGTATCTAGAGGGATACATGGTGACATATCATGAACTCCAAAGAAATCACTTCGAGAGTTTCAGTTTGAGATTTTAAATACCCGAAGCCCAGAGAGTCGGAGAGCTGAAACAAATTCTCAACCGTCGGATCACCAAAAGAAGATCTCAAGTGTCAGATCGTCCGAACTGAATAAGGACCATCGGATTTGGAAAATATTATTCTGACCATTAGATCAAGGAGATGAATATGTGTCACATCAGGTGACCATGTCAGCAGACCACCTCAGCAAGCACATGTATCATACATCGTCAACAAGGACACGTGGCAACCACTCGACCCATGCCAAGTCAACAGGTGATGTGTGTAATGTTACGTCACTCCGGGAGTTTTACTTTGGGAATTTTACCACCAGAAAATGACCTAAGTCCCAAAGTCTTGAATTCCAAAGTCCCGAAGTGGATACAAGTCGTCTGATCTGTAGATCACTTCAAGTGCATTCTCAATCGTTGATCTAGTACAATGGAAGGAAAGTGTAAGTGGAAGTGTTAACCGACAGAAAGCGGTCTCCACTGCCTATGACTTATTTATCAAGTGACCACTCCAGAGGAGAATTAAGCAACGATCATCCTGTTGACAGACGAAATTGACTGACCGTCAACTGGAAGAACAAGTCTGGTCCGGGGTTTTCTAAATAACCCAATTCGTTTGAAGTAACCTGTTCTGACGGGTTTAATGGCTCCGTTAGCCAATCTAAAGTCCTAAAATAAAGAGAAAGGGATAACTAACTAATGCTA
>SNQJ01S0053495.1:0-27603 GCA_010110895.2 Picea sitchensis | reverse complement strand
TCATCTTGTACTTGAACATTTAAGTGGGGTAAAAGGAGGTTGCCCCCTCGAAGAGGCTTATTATCTGATATTATCTCTTTTTCAATGCGTTGAGTACTTTTCTTGAGGTTTTTCTATGCTATATTGATGTTTGGTTCTTAACAGATATCCCCTAACTACTCAGAAACTCAATTGCAATTTCGAATTTACCTGCAATAGAACACAAATATCAAATTAGAGAGATATTTCAGTGACAAAACACTAAAAAATTGATCCTACAGACTTAGCTACAGAATCATCTGATTCTGTAGCTAGTCTAAAATAGCATATCGAATCAGATAACAATCAAACCAAATCTTTTTAAAACAATCCAATTTAATTTTCTTTTAACAAGCATTAGAATCGAACTACTAATTGGTTCAAGTAAATTTATCACTCAAATCAAACCAAATCGAAAAAGGAATGCAATCGAAACAGGATAAGAATGCTCTGTTTTTAAATAGCCATCAAATCGGGTCAAATAATAACCACACTGTTTCATATCCAAATGCAATTACAAGTAAATCGCATCGTATTCAAAATTGATACAGTTATAATCGAACACAATCACAATCGATTGGTTACGACTGTACACAAAATTCACATTGTGTTAATCAAATACCAAACTGTTACGACTATAGTTAAAACGAAACATGCATAACAGTATCCACAAAACTTTTCCATAGACTTCGTTCGCTGAGTGTCATACAATTAACCGATAGGATCAAATAGCAATTACAACCGTCATCAACTCATTATAGTCATATCAATAGATTGATATCATTTCAATCATGTGTAAAAATAGGTAATTGTTTCAATTATCTTCAAATGAAATCATACTCAATGAGTATAAACCCAACGAATCTCGTTATCGATCACCACTCAGTCAACAGACAGGATCGTGATAAAATCAATAGAATTCATAATATAAACTAGGTGAATAATCAAAACGAATATGGCTGAGTTTAATTATAGAAACAAATCGTTAGACTGGATACAGTTAATTTCATTCCTCAAATCGAATTCAAACAAGATATTTGTTGCAATCTGATAACATGGTCAAACAGAACAGCCCGAATCGATTTGGTTGGATATAACAGCTACGATTCATATCTATTTGCAACTCGGTCATGTAATAGCATAATGGTATTCGAATTGGTCCGAAAATACAGGATATACAATCACAACAGTTAACCATAATTGCCAACCATATCGCATAGAATATAACCAATTCGAAATGAGATATTGACTTTGTTCGAAATTGGAATACCAAAAATAGCCTGTGTTTAGAAGATATTAACAACTTCGATTATCAACAGAGCATTCGATTGAAGCCAAATTAAAACAAAACAAATCTATCTCGAGATCACTCGAATCAAAGCCAAATCCAATGAAAATTGATTTATCAAAACAAAATTATATACAACAGTGCATGCTTGTGTGACAAAACAAATCCACGCTGTAACAGAGGTGTGGGTTTATCATATAAGCAAGTGATAATCATACCAGTGAGGTTGATCGAGCTACACCAATTTTGAATTAACGAATGTTGTTGCCGACTCCACGTTCTTAAACAAAATCGAACCTGTTGTTCGCTACTTCTTATCAGTGGATGGCATCTTATCCTGTTGACTAGAGAGCCTTGCAACTTGATCCTCCAGAGCATGAATTCTGGACTGAAGCATTCGCACATCGAGGTAATACCTTCCTAACCATAAGCCACACTGATCGCATGGTGGAGCAGCTGGTTGAGATAGAACAGGAGGGGGTTTTGATGAGTCACCAGGGGTTTCACAAGGCATTTTGATGCCTGGATAATTAGGGTCATTTTGCAAGCAAGGAGGGAGGTTCTTGACAAAGTCGTAAGAGGGTTTGTTACACAGACCTTCGGAATAGGGATACTCGCTTTCTAGGAAATGTTCAATCTCCAAGTCGGAGTCTTCACTCACCATGATAGGGTTAGGGTTGACAGGAATTTTCGGTTTGTTTCTTTCCATGCGAGAGATTAACCGGGCGTTTTTCTTACCATTAGAATTCGCATCAGGTTTGGTCTTAGGCTTTTTAGCCATGGGTTTAACAGTTTTCTCATCCTTGGTGACAGAACCAGGTAGGTCAATAGGTAGTTCGGGTAGGGGTTTAGGTAGCAGAGCACTGTAAGGGACAAGGGGGTACTATCTTTCTCTCGCTCACCACAGGTTTGTCAACCTGTGGTGGGCTTGATTCCTCAAACTTATTGCGATAAAGAAAGTCACTCCAACAGTCTCGGCGTAACCTCAAATGACAAACCACAAGCATTTTAATTAACCCAAAATGAAATAGGTTGTTATCGACCTGGCTTCGTTTGTATCTTTTAGACATTTTAAACAGACTCCTATGCAAGTAGTAAGGCATATTAAGCTCATAGCCCATGAAAACCATAAGTAGCCGAAGGTGGTACAGGAAAATGAAACCATACCGGCCCTCGCATGTGATGAATTGCTTGGTTACCATCAGCAAGTCGTGCCATCGATGCTTTAGCATATTTGCGAGAAAAACTTTGTCACAGGAGCTCACTCTTCGTGACTGGAAGAGCAATGTCCACGGGACATCTTCCACTTTACAATTTTTTGACCACCTCTATCCGACATCAGGCAGACCGGTAGCTAGACTGAGAAATTGCTCATCAATTTCTAACTGCACATCCCCAACCTTGGCTCGACAGCCATCAAAGGTTAACGCAAATTGCCGAGCCACACCAGGGTTAAATCCATCAAACTTTCGGATGAACGGGAGCCATCCGAATTCCTCAAGGTCACTGTAAGCACCATCAAACATCAACAATGCCTGGAAACCATTGGGTTCATCCCTTACGATTGGAGCCATGGTGCGGGCGCATGGTAGGGTTCGGATTAAACATACAGGAGCAAAATCATTTTGGCTAACAGCTATGAGAACGATGAAAGGGGAGGTGAATCAATATGCGTGTGTGAAGGTGGTGGGTTAGTTCACCGCCATGCAGAACATTGATGGTAGAGTACAACGTTGTTCCATCAATCATAACATGAAACAAAATATTCGGCCATCCCAAGATTTAAACGGTGAATACCAATGTGCCAAACTATGGTTTGAAACCATGAATGCTCAACGTAAAATAAAACCCACAAATTAATCATACGCCAAGTAATAATTCAAACCATAAAATCAAAATCCAAAAGTTTAATCAATGCGCCATTGTAAAACTTCAAACTATTGCCATTCAATATAAAATCAAACTCATAAGTTACCCATGCGCTTGTTGCATAATCAAAGTTCATAAAACATGATAAGAGATTTCATAAAGTCAATAATCCAAGATCTTATAATAGTAAAGATTAAAACAAAATCAACCATAACTCTTACGAAATCAAGTATAGATCATAAATTCACATGCTCAATACCTTATCAATCAAATAAAAGCCAAGTTGCGCAATCAAAGAAAGAATGTCATAGTTTGAAAAATGTCCTCAGCCACATAATAATAAACCAAAGGTAAGTGCCTTTTAGAATATCAATGAGCAGACCATGACAATTAAAATAATGATGGAGGAGTTTTCACGCTTTCAGTCGTGAAAACTAAATTGAAACCAATTTGCAACATCGCATGAAATGAAACTATCATTAATTTGTAAATGCGACGACAATTTGAAGTTCAGAAGATGTAGGTGTAGGCAGCCTTTAGGGCAATAGAAAAAATTGTATCGGCTGCCAACAAGACTTATACTGAAATTGTTCTGAATAAATTCATAGAATGTATTGGTAACCGGAGTTTAATAACAGAACAGGGAACACAAATTAATTATGTGATCTTATGATCGCAAATGATTGCAGTCAGATAAATATGAGTGTGACATATTCATTTCATTATTCAACTAAATATCAAAGAGAAATCATGATACTCAAATTGAAAATATGACCACAATGTCAATATCTGGAACAACAAATCATGAACGATATTTATAAAATGGGCATCATGAAACATAATATATCAATGAGTCTAAAGCTACAAGACATATTAAGATATCAAGATTAAATAATACAAAACATTAATGGAACACCATTAACAAAGGACTAAAGACAAAATGTTGTATACTTCTCCATTAAGTCTTGAAACATCATTTGTCCATCTTTGGTTCCAGGCCAAGATGCCATTCATTTACAAAATAGAGAGTATTTAAAGAGTTTTTGAAATCTCAACTTCCTATCATTTAGGATAGTGTTAGCGTCAGAAGTCACTCCTGGATTGCTTGCAGGAGCAGAGCCTGACACCCATCAGTTTAATGTCACGATTTGTTTAAAATGGGTGATCAAATGGAAGCAAACTCGGAACTGACGTCTCGGCTCTGAGACTAGACTGGGTATGCATGAACGAGTGAGGTCTTGATAAACTTCAAACAGTGAGTTGCAATAAGGGTGAGTAGATGGAAGACTTCATAAGAAGGGTGCAAGGGTATGCTATAGGCGTCAAGATTCTAATAGACTGTGAGAGCAGGCATCTGAAGACAAGATCTTCTTAATTTCAAATGCGGGAAACCAGAGAAAACGGAAATGCAACAATAAATCATTTATCACAACATAACTGTGTTAATTCATACGAAACATTCGATCATGAACTCTCCAGCAAGAGATGAAACATAGATGAAAAAGGAGAACTATTTGTTATAAACCAAGAAGTCTCAAACACAGATACATAACCAGGAAACCAGAATGTTTGCTGAAACTTTACAGTCAAGAGCTTAGCTCTACCATCGATAGATACAAAAATGGCGAAAACGCCTTCATATACTCAGAACAACAACAGCAGAAAAATCAAGACACTGCATTGAAAGCTTTGCGTCTACATGGCTTTCTGACAGTCAACCTCTGAAAGATCGTGCAACTTATGTTAGACGCCATCTAACTCTTTGACAGTTCCAACGGCGAATCGACATGCCTTTAATTCATTGTCATGTTCTCCCATTAAGGCGGAGGCGATGTCTAACCACCACCAACTGCTTCAATAACTGCTTCATCGGGATTGAGGATGGCCCGGCCAACTCGGAACCTTCTGGACGTGGAGGGCCTCCCACGCTGCCACCTGAAATAACTGACTGGCTCAAAAGATATACGTGGAGGCCAGCGCGGAGAGTGGGGCACAGGAATGGAGTGTTGGGGCCAAAACAGCGGGGATTGGAGTAAGAAGCGATGAGGGAACGAGAGAGGTTATAGGGGAGTAGATGTGATGGACACATTTTAGTGGGAGGCTGACGTGGAGGGAAAGAGACACCTGGAAGATGGTGTGTGGATGATGAGAACGAAGGAAGACCACGCGGACCAAAGAGGGGAGGTGGATGGATGACACATGGCAGCAGGAGAAAGGCGGTTATGGAAGATGACATGATGGGAGAAGGGTCCACGATGGCTAAACACAAAGTAGCTGAGAATGACGGGGTCGCGCGAGCGCCGTTGATCTGGGCGCTAAGATCCCGATCGTCGGAAAGCTGTGCCCCCGATTCCGGACCCCCCCCCCACCTGGAACAAACGAATAGCTTGAAGGATGGGCATGGAAGCCAACACGAGAAGTGGGGTACGGCTACGGAATGACAGGGCCACAACCGCAAGGACAAAACAAGAACGATGAGAGGCGATCAAAGGCGGCGAGAGAATAGACGTGGCAAGTTTAATGCAATGAAAGGCTGACATGGAGGGAAAGGGACACGCGACAGATGGTGTGTGGATGATGAGAACGAAGGAAGACCACTGACCAAAGAGGGAGGTGGATGGACACAATACAGGAGAAAGGCGGGCATGGAAGATTTTATTATGATGGGAGAAGGGTCCAATGGCTAAACACAGTAGCCGAATGACGGTCAAGAAGCCGCTGGATTCGGGCGCAGATCCCGACCGCTCTGGAAAGTTTGTGTTTCTTCGATTCCCTCCGGGCTTTAAAGGTAGTAGAAAGGTGGGAATTTCTCTTATCGCCGCTGATCCGGCCAATCACCACAATTGCCTTTATTCTCGGACCGGGCTTAAAGGTAGAAGCATGGGGGTCCGGGAATCCCACTCAAGGCTGCTGATTCTGCACACGACCCCATCCAAACTTGGCTTTCATTTAATCATGGGCACATTACCACCCCGAACTTAGGACAAGTGGCTGCAAACTCATCCTTTCATTCTAAACCCCCTTACAAGAAATATCGCTAACATCGGCTCCATGGGGATAGAGTCGCCCCTCGCGGATGCTCTAAGAACATTTTGTAGATTCAGTGTCTTGTTAAGTTGGGCTATGGAGTCATTTATTAAACTGAAAATAAAAATAAAACAATATTAAAAAACAAAAGAGCCGACCATGACTACGTAAAAACCCTTTTTCAAGAAATGCCCATTTACTGGTCGCTGAAAACTTCTTTACCTTCCATCCTCAGAACCTGTAGTGTTTTTCAAAATACTTTGAGGATCTTGGAAAGGCCCCAAACTGTAGGGGCACTCAAATTCTATCAGTGGTTTTCCTCAACTCCTCGCCTCTCGGGTGTGTCCTAGAATTTGAGTACCAAGTCACCCCGGCGAATATTTCTTTTGCTCTTCCTCACAAAACTCGCTTTGATCTTTTGTTGATGGTTGTAGGCCCTATTCATGACCTCTTCTTCCATCTATTGTAATTTCCACCATCCGGTGAATTCCTTCGGGATCAATGCGGACAGTTCCCTCCTCTGGTCCCAGAGAAATTTGCCACTGTGTAAGGCAAGTCGAGTGGGGAAAATCCATCGCCCATTCCATAAAACAAGTTGGAAAGGAGATGCCTGTGGACTCTCCTTTGGTTGTCACCTCGACGTACCTTCCGTAGAGAAAAAATTCCTCCTGAGCTTCGAGTCCCGTGCCCTCCGATTGTGCTCCGGAAGATTCTTTGATAAGCTTGACTCTAAGTATTTTATTGAGGACTCTCACTGCAGGATAGTATGGAGTATAAACCCAACAAACCTAAATTGTTCAAAAAATTCACCTGCCCGGGACTGGCGGGGAGGTATTGTCATGGACAATCCCGCTTTGGAAACCAAACCGCTATGATGTCTCCAAGAGGTCAGATGATTACTGGAGAAGTGCTCCCGGTGGGGATGCCTCTCATCCACTTGGAAAAATAATCATCAAGCAGAGACCCAATCAAATGGCCACTGAGGGATGGATGAATTCCAGCGAAATCCAATCCCCATCAATAAAGGGTGTCAAACTACTACAGTTTTAATGGCGGTAGATTTTGAGTTAATACACCAGAACTTCGCATTTACTGCAAGCCCCGACTTCCCCGCATCACAGAAATGTGTAGGTCACCCGTTCTAGATTTTGTGGGTTGTATTCCAAAAATACTAACTCTACGACCGCTAGTGGAAATCGAACATCACCCTTCTCTGGCTTGCAGTTGGTCCAGACATCTTAATGATCCCCTGTGAGGGCTCCGAGTCACAAAATTTCTCATTAATGAGACAATACCCGGACCGCTTTGAGCTTCAACGCCTCGGCTCTACTCTTCTTTCCTAACTGGCTGTGGGGCTTTAATTCTTGGCAGTAGTAACATAAGATATCCTTTTTGTACCGTGGACATACTAAAGGTATGATGATTCAAGAACTCCGCTAGATGACTCCAAATTTTGCTCATTGATGAAGTTAATCCCCAAAGTCTTGCAATTGTATTCAAATTTTCAAAGAATTTGGCCAAACCTTTGCCCCTTTATCAACTTGCGGGCTTAATCGTCAAATTCCGTGATCTTACGCATCCATTTTACCCCTCCCTGCCTACGTGGATGTATAAGAATTTCCTTCATGGAGGTTGAAGGGACATATGCGCTGATCTTTGAGCAGCAAAACATACATCCCGAAGCCTTGAGATATTTTATCAATGCATAGGCCTGCTTCTCAATGATCTCGTACCGGAGCTCAGCATCTCTCAATTCCATGTTGTAGAAATCAATAGGTTGCTCTCTCCCTTGATCATTTCTCTACAATAAGACTGCTACCAGTCATCAAGCAAATGAGAAAATCAAGAAATCTTTAGAATAATCTGGACTCATCAACACTGTGTGCCTCTGTCAATGCTTTCTTTATTTGGATAAAGATTCCCTGGGTTTAGCAGCCCATTTTATTTCATGGCCCTTTCCCTTTATATATTATTGTAGATATGTTTCACCACCAAGAAAGTTGAGACGAATCTCTCCTCGAAGTTAACCCTTCCCAAAATGCCTCGAACCTCTTCTTAGGACTCCTCGAAGTGATAACTGACCGCTCTGCACTCTCGCTTTGGTCAATCCTTACCCTTCTAATCGAATTGATATGCGTGACCTGCAATGCTTCCCTCCTACATAGCAAACAAGCAGATTGGGGTTTAAAGATAGGCCATACCTCCTCACACTTCTCGTGAAAACTCTTTAAGTGGAAGCAGTTGCTCTTTATCATTTTAGAGAAGACTTTGATGTCATCCAGATATATCACCACAAACCTGTCCTTCTCCCCGGCGAAGGCTATGTCCATGGCCTGAAATGTTTCTCCTACATTCATCAACCAAAGGCATTTTGGTATTACATGAATGTGCCCCAAGGAGTGGGTGAAGGTTGTTTTTCACTGGTCCTCGTGCACATGACCTATGTATCTTATTGTAGCTATAGAAGCCATCAATCATGGATATCCGAGATGTGCCAGTGACCCTCAAGAATATGTGTTCCATGTTGGGTGGGGAATAATTGTCCATTCTCTGAACTTCTATTCGTGTTCCCGGAATAAACGCAGAATCGATTTGTTCTTTCTTTCTCAATTGAACCAGATTACACCCATTCAGAATATCTCAAGGGGACAATGATCCGAGCATCCAAAATCTTCTTTAATTTCTTTCTCCATGACGGGTAGCAACATGTGATTTATTTGTCTCAACTTCTAACTAAATGGTTTGGATTCCTCCTTCAGTGGGATCTTGTGCTCAATGAGTGATGTGTCATACATCTTGAGGTCTTCAGAGGGTCCACATGCAAACACATCAGCAAACTCTTCAACAACTTAGTATATTCATCCCTCTCGCCTCCTCGTATCAAACTCCTTGGACAACTTGACCAATTTAGGGATCCTCGTGTGTGCCCATGTTGCACCTTTGGGCCAGGCTATCATCATCACCTGAAAATTTTCCCTTCACCGCCACATCATTCCATCAAACAACCTTTCTAAAGAAACTAGTCCCTTTCGAATGTAAGATTGCTCTAGAGTTGAATGATCCGATGATCAGCAATTTCATTCACAAATTCCCCAAGGTGACGGTCATATTCCTCATCAGGATTCTCATCTATATGCATTGTGGAAAAGTCATCAATGGACTAGAGCAATTTCTCAATTCTCTCTTGATCATCTTCAAACACCTTCCAAGATTTGACATTGTCCGGTATAGAAGGTCTATACCTTATTTCAACATCAGACCCTAAGTAGGCCATGCATGCGGAACTTCAAGCACGCTAGCCGAAGGCCAAAATCTACTGGAGCATTTTCTTCCTTTGGAATGAAAGAGATGTTAAAAGCCGTGAAGAGAAACTATCAACCAGGTCCCATACCTCATTCCTATAATTCCCGAGTCGAGGATTCTTATCCCGATAAGAATTTATGACTTGATGAATAATCACCTCAGCATCTCCAAACAATGATATCTCCTTAATTCCCATTTCCCTCGCAGCCATTAGTCCCAGAAAAAGAGCCTCATACTCTACCACAATATTGGTAGCTTCAAATCCTCGTTTGTATGACAGAGATATGGCCTATTGAGAAGGTGACATGAAAAACACTCCAACGCTAGTGCCTTCACTAGAAGAAGCCCCATCGGAAAACATATTCCAAACAGAGGTGGCTGGAGGGCGCCCCTTAAGAATGGGCTTCTTTCTGATCTCGAAGGACTGTGTGGGTGAGCTCGTAGTAGACCGGAGCCTAAATCTGTGTCCAAGGTATAGATGGGATGATTGGTAGGTTCGGCTTTCATCAATGATTATGTAGGCCAGCTTTGGGCTCTCTCTCTATACAATCTCCTATGTTCTCCTCCAAAGACCGGGATGGTGGCATGCGTGAGATCCATCTGCAACGTCCCCTCCACCCTAACTTTCAAGACCTTGGACAACAAGATGCCTAACTTAGGGGACATCATTCACCACAATATCCATGACCATACTTTTCATGGTAGCTGAAACATGGAAACTACTAGGTCCTTGATGACTCCCCAACACATTGCACTCTCCTCGATTCAAAAGAATAGAGGTCATGATAGGCTCTGGGTGACTTCCATCCTAATTCCTCCATGATAGTTTTGGGTATGAGGTTGTGGGAGGCCCCCGAGTCCATAAGGAAATTATGCAGCACTTTGTCATGTATGTCAGGGATGTGTAGAAAGGAGGAAATGAATCATCTCCTGCCTTCACCATGGAATCAGAGGACAGAGGGCCTTTCATCTTGGAGGTTTAAGAAGTCTGTGGAAGGGTTTCAGGCTTCAGATTTCAACAACCTCGTGGTAGAAGCGTTTTTTTGAATTCCCCCATGTTTAATTAACTCGGTGGCATTGTGATTCTGATCTTTGAATTTCATGTTCAAACGAGTTGTACATAGGCTTTGGGATTTCTCTGATTTCGGGAACGTGATTATGGACAATGGGAGAGATAGGTTGAGCCCTCTTACCTCTTGAGTGTCTACTACTTGACAGTATGTTTCTCTGTTTCTATTGGATTGCTCAGGAACATCATGTGTTGCTATCCTTTGTTGACCTCGTTGTACTCCACACCACCACTCAGCTTTATCTCCTCAATTCATTTAGCTCGGCCATCCATGAGAGACTCTCATAAGTAAATTGAAAGGGAGATGAGGAAAAGGGAGGAGCATCTTCAGGCGCTGGATTTCGTGATCCAAATTTCATAAGTTTCTTCCTCCCTCGCGGAGAAACCGCATGGTTCCAAAAGGGGCCTGAGTTCTTTGGTCGTCTCTGTCTCTTCATTTCTCTCTGTGCATAGTTGGGGAGAAATATTATTTGGCCTCCTAAACCCCCCTTTATTTTCGGTGATCTGAGGCCCCATGCTTGCTCCTTTCTACCTTCAACCTTTCCATCTCCTCAGTCATAAACTTCATCATATCGGCTAGTTCATTCACTTGAGGGTGTATGTTGATGTAATGGAAGTTGAGGGCTCGACTTTTCCTTTCTTCCCTCGTCTGCATGGCCCCGGGTTTCTCAATCATTTCCACTAGTATGTTTGATTCCACTTCTATAGATGCATCTTGCATCCGGTTTGGTTAGGAGGTGGCTCTTCTCCTTTAATAAGAGACGAAATTAGGGTCAAAATGCAAAGATAGGAAATTTTGAGCGTGAGGGCCTCCGAGGATTTTAATCTCAAGCAGGAATCTTTGTTACAATATCTATTTTGAATATTTTGGGCAGCTGCATTTAATTTCTCCATCCATTTTCTTCTTCAGGGACCCAAACTCGTCATGTAATACATATAATCCTTCCCCGTGTCCCCACCGCCTTAGGAAAACACCATCCGTAGCCTCAATTCCAGCAATAGATCCTGAGCTAGTCCTCTAAACCATTTCCGACCTCACCCTCCGTGCTCTGGACAAAGACTCTTATCCATACATCTTCATTTTTGATATTCAAATTATCTGCAGATAACTGTAAAAATCATCCAAGTGCTCCTCAACAGTTATATCTCCCTCCCAAGTGAACTTGGGCATGTAATTTTCAAGTAGTCTCCAAGGGAGAGGATTCATAGATGTGGTAGGATTAAATGAGTATTATCTAGTAAAGAACTATGAAGGCCCATTCTATTCGAAGAGGCTGGATTAGCTTTACCATAGGGAATATTAGTAGAGGGAGAACTCCCAGGGAGAAGAACTATGGACAGAGATGTCTAAAAGAGGTCTTTGGAGGAGACAACGGAGAAAATGGAGAAACAGCCAAGGGACATGAGTGCGCAGATGCTTCTCTCTGCACGAAGAGTAGCAACAAAAAGGGAGGGGCAGGAAACCCCCGTAAGCTTGCCAGGTCCGGATGAGGCACCACCTCCAGGAGGGGAGTGACAAGGACTTTCTCGACAATCGAACTGTATAAAGAAAACCTCGCTAGAACACTCCCGAATTCAGAAACTGGAAACCCCGTGAGGAAGGGATGACTAGAAGTCGAATAAGAAAATGGAGTTCCCTACGGGTATGGGGAAGGCGATACTCCATTTCAAATGATGGAAACTTCTTCCCCTTCTCAGACACCCCGCCCAGCCAGCCTGTGTAGCTAAAGGCAAGTGTGGATTAGACCTCGCGTGTCTACCTATCGGGCTTGATAGAGCGTGTCTCTCCCCAGTTGGAGTCATCGCGAATGGAGCTCAGTACGAGGCACCCTAAGTTTTGATATCCTCCATGCACCGTATCCATTGATCTTTGGTCGCTCAATCCTGTGGAAAATGTTCAACTCTCATTCCCCAAGAACGACTGTAAATGTTAGCTTTAAGTCACTCTTGGATTGCTTGCAGGAGTAGAGCCTGACGCCCATCACTTTTATGTCATGATTTGTTTAAATGGGTGATCAAATGGCAAACTTTGAATCCCATCGCCTCGGCTCGACTAGACTGGTATGCAAGGAACGAAAGTGAGGTCTCTGATAAACTTCAAACAAAGGAGTTGCAATAAGGGTGAGTAGATGGAAGACTTTATAAGAAGAGTCAAGGGTCTCAGTAGTCAGCCAAGATTCTAACGATCAGGAGAGAAGGCATCCAAGACAAGATCTTCTTACTTCAAATGCGGGAAATAGAGAAAACCCAAGAATGCAACAATAAATCATTTATCACACCATAACTATGTTAATTCATACGAAACATTCGGATCATGAACTCAAAGAAGAGATGAAACATAGATGAAAAAGGAGAACTGGTTGTCATAAAACAAGAAATATCAAACACAAATACACAACCCAGAGAACCAGAATCGTTTGTCAACTTTACGCCGGTGAGCTTAGCTCTACCACATCGATAGATACAAAATGGCGAAAACGCTTCATATACTGTAACAACAACAACAACAAAGAAAATCAAGACACTGCATTGAAAGCTTTACGTTTTCATGGCTTCTGACAGTCAACACCTAAAAGATCGTGCAACTTATGTCAGATGCCATCTAACTCTTTGATGGGCCTAACCATTAATCATCTACTCTTTAATTCATTGGCATGCTCTCCCATTAAGGCAGGCGATGTCTAACCACCACTAACCGCCTCAACTGCTTCATCTGGATTGAGGATGGTCTACTAACTCAAGACCTTTCCTCGATCGGAGGGCCTCCCACGCCGGCCACCGAAATAACCTAATCGCTCATGATAGCGCGTGGAGGCCAGCCATGGAAAGTGGGGCACCTGAATGGAGTGATGGGGCCAAAACAGCAGGGAGTGGAGTAAGAAGTGAGGGAAATGGGAGAGAGGTTACAGGGGAGGATGCGATGGACACATTTTAGTGGGAGGATGATGTGGAAGGAAGGAGACACCCAGCCGATGGTGTGTGGATGATGAGAAGGAAGGAAGACCACGCTGACCAAAGAGGGGAGGTGGATGGATGACACACGCTAGCCAGGAGAAAGGTTGTTATGGAAGATGACATGACGGGATAAGGGCCCACTAAACACAGAAAGCAAATGAGAATGATGTAGTCATGAGCACCGCTGAACTACGCTTAAGATCCCTACCACAAGTTACGCCTCGATTCTAGACCCTCCACTTAAAGGTAGAAAGGTGGGGTCCAGAATTTCTCTCAGATTGCCATTGATCCAGCGCTACCGACTGGCCGTTGAAGAGATGCCTGACCGACTTAAAGGTAGAAAGGGGGGGTCTGGAATTGCCTATACGTCGTCGATCTGGGCGCACGAATCTGGACAGCTCTGACTTGATCGTTGCTTAGCATGGGCGCATAATCACCCAGAACTTAGGACAAGTGGGTTTTAACCCATCCCTTCGCGATCTAAACCCCCCATAAGAAATATCCCTAACATCAACTCCATGGGGATAGAGTCGTCCCTGCGGATGCTCAAGAACATTTTATGCATTCAAAGGCCTTGATGTTGGCTATGGAGTCATTTGATTAAAACTGAAAATAAAACAAAACAATATTTACAAAACAAAGAGCCAACGGCGGCCAATGTGAAAACACTTTTTCAAGAAATGCCCATTTACTGGTCACGAAAAACTTCTTTGCCTTCCAACCTCGGGTAGAACCTGTAGTTGCTGTCAAAATACTTTGAGGATCTTGAAAGGTCCGAACCGTATATCAATTTACAAGAGCTTGTCTCCTTGTCCCGGCCTCGGTAAGGGCACTGTATCTTGAGTACCAGGTCACCTCGCTTGAATTATTTCTTTTTTCTCTTCCTCTCAAAAGCTGCGGTTGATCTTTTGTTGATGGTTGTAGGCCCTATTCATGACTTTCTCTCTGACCGCTTTTACTCCACCATCTCGTGAATTCTTCTAATCACATGGTTAGGTTCTCCTTCAAGGTACTGGAGGAAATTTTCCACGTAGGGTGAGCTGAGTAGGGAAAACGGCTATTCCATAAACAAGTTGGAAAGGATGCCTGTGGACTTCTTATGGTTGTCAGCCCGACAGCCCAGAGAAAGTTTGAGTTTTGAGTCCCATGCCCGTTTATTATCCTCTAGTAGATTTTTTATAAGCTTGATTAGGATTTTATAGAGGACTCTTCCATTCCATTACATTGGGGGTAGTAAGGAGTAGAAAGGATTAATGTAATCCCATACTGATCACATAAATTAATTAATGGTTCAACTCTAAAAGAAGAAGCACTGTCTGTGAAAATCCTACTTGGACAACCAAATATAGACATCATATCTTCGAGGAAGATTATTATTACCTTGTGTGACGCGCTCCTGGTGGGGATAGCTTCAATCCACTTGGTGAAATAATCACGCTTGAGGAGATCCACCATGCCGGGCCACTCTTGAGGGAGGATGAATCTCTCGATGAAATCCAATCCCCACTGAAGGTGCCTAAAACTGTGGATTTAATGGCGAGATTGAGTTGTTGCTGTATTTGAGAACTTATGGCATTTATCGCAAGCCCCACTTCCCTCAGAGACGCTGCAGAATAAAGTAGGCTGCATACCTGTACCAGAGGGACTTAATGGTCTTCCAAAAATAATGACTTCCACAAAGACCGCTATGGAAATAAAACATAACATTCTGGGCTTGGAGCGGTCCATACATCTTAATGATTCCTGGCTGTGGTCTCTCCAATACATAAGGCTCACTAATGAGACACACCAATCTTTTATATCACAATTCGGCTCTACTCTTCCTAACCCATCAGTTTTTAATTTTGCGTAAAATTACAAGATGTCTTTGTACCAGGGACATGCTGTTAAAGGTATGTTGATCTAAGAACTCCTGCTGGATGACTCAAATTTTGCTCATCAGTTTAGTTAATCCCTAAAGTCTTGGTAATCGATTCCAACAAAGAACTTTGGCTAAACCTTGCCCTTTATCAACTTGGTGGGCTTTATATCCGTGTCAAATTCCATGATCTTGGTGATCCATTTTACTCTTCTCCCATCTATGTCAAGAGAAGAATGTCCTTCACAGAGGTTGAAGGACATATGCGGTGATTTTTGAATGCAATACACAGACTCTGAAAGCTTTAAGAGACTTCACCAAGGCATATGCTCTGCTTCATGATCTCGCACTGAGCTCAAAGATCTCTCAGTGCCTTGTTGTAGAAAGCAATAGTTTGCTCTCGGCCCTGATCATTTTTCTCAAGAAAAAGATCATACCGAGTCATCGTAGCAAAATGAGAAAAAATCGTGAAATCTTTAGATCAATCGACCGATTAACATTGTGCCTCACATTTTTTATTTCCGCAAAGATTCCTAGGTTCAAGAAATTCATTTTATTTCATGGTCCTTCCCCGAGCATGGCTTTGATATGTTTCCACCAAATAAAGAAATTTCTAGATGAATTTCCTGTAAAGTTAACCTTCCCCAAAAAATGCCTAAACCTCTTTCTTAGACCTGGGAAATGACAGTATTCAATCTTCCACCCTGTTTGGGTCAATCCTTACTCCTTCTCACGACACTATGTGACCTGCACATCTTTCCCTCTCCCCGTGATAGAAAAATGTTGATTTTGTGGTTTAAAGATAGGCCATACCTCCTCGACATTTTAGGAAAACTCTTTTTAAGTGCGATGCTAGTTTCTTTATCAGTCTTAGAGAAGACTGGGATGTCATCCAGATATATCACCACAAACTGGTCCTTCTCCCGGCTGAAGGCTATGTCCATGGGTCTCATTGAAATGTTTCTCCAAGATTCATCAACCGAAGCAGATGGCATACATGAATGTGCCCGGCAGGAAGGGAAGGATTTTTTCCGTCTGGCATGACTGATATCTGATATTAACCAGAGAAGCCATCAATCAAGGATATCCCTGATGCTGCTGACTCCCTCTAATATAAATTCATGTTGCTGTGGGATAATTGTCCTTTCGAACTTATTCGTGTTCTCAAATCAACGCAGAAATCGATTTAATTTTCTTTCTCACCGGGACCGGGGACATACCCATTCGTAATATCTCAAGGGGATAATGATTTGGGTACCGAAGAATTTCTACCTCTTTTCCGACTCCGTAGAAACATGTGATTTATTTGTCTCAGCTTTTTCTTAAACGGCTTAACCTCCTCTTTCAGTGGAATCTTATGCTCACTGATTGATGTGTCATATGTCTTGAGGTCTTCAGAGGTCCATGCAAACACATCACAAACTTCTTTCAAAGAACTTAGTATATTCAGCCCTCTTCTCCTCAAACAAACTCATTGACACCTTGACTAATTTAGGCTCCTCAAATGTGCCTATGTTGCACTCAGTTGTGTCATCATCCTCACCTGAGACTTTACTTTTTATTGCCACATCATTCCCATCAACAATCTTTCTAGATCACCTCCTTTCTAATGTGATTGTTTCAGAGCTGAATGATACTTGATCAGACTTCTATTCACAAATTCCCTGAGTGATTGTCACTTTCCCTCGGGCCGATTCTACTCCATGCATTGTGGAGTCATCAATGACCGCTGGAATTTCTCAATTTCTTGATCATCTTCAAACACCTTCCAAGATTTGACATTGTCCTGTCTAGAAGGTCTCAGATTTCTTACTTCAACATCGACTCCTATAGCATGCATGGCACTTCAAGCACGCCAGTCGCGGAACGCCAAAAAATCGTCTGAGCATTTTCTTCCCTTTGGAATGAAAAGATGTTAAAAGCCGAAGAAACTATCAACCGTGTCCCATACCTCGCTCCTATAACTCCCGGAAATGAACATTCTTAGCCTCGATAAACGCTTTTGGACTGTTGAATCCATCAACTCAAGATTCCAAAACACGCCTTTCTTTAATTCCCATTCTTGGCAACTTAATCCCAACTGTGAGCTCAGCATTCCGCCATCATATTGGTGGTTTCAAATTCCATCTTGTATGACAGATATGGTCTCTCAATAGGGTGATATGAATATCACTCCGACACCTGCGACCCATACTGAGGAAGCTCCATCAAAGAACATCTTCCAAACAGGGTGGTTGGAGGGGGCTTCCCGGGATTTAAGAGTTAAGTTTCTTTCTGATCCTCAGGAAGGAGATTCTCGTGGGTGTGGGTGGAGTTGTAGTAGACTAGGTTTCAAATCAGTCCATGATGGATGATTGTAGGTTGGCTTCATCAATGGACATGTAGGCCACGGCTTCCTCTCTATACACCTCCTATGTTCTCCTCCAAAGAATGGGATGGTGGCATATGTGAGTTCCATATGTAATGTTCCTCCAAGCTCTTTAATCCAAGACCTTGACAACAAAGATGTCAACTTAGGGGGACGCCCACCACAATATCCATGACCATACTTTTCATGGGCACCAAATGTGGAAAACTACTAGGTCCTTGATGACTCTCAAACATTTCACCCTCCGGAGTCAAAAGAATAGAGGTCATGATAGGGCTCTAGTGGACTTCCACCCTAATTCCTCCATGATGGCATGAGGATGAGGCCCCCGAGTCCATAAGGAAATTATGCAACACTTGATCATGTGTATGTTCAGGATGTGTAGAAGGGAGGGGACGAACCATCTCTATCTTCTACCAAAGGACCAGACAACCGCAGCCTTTCTTTGAGGTTTATGGAGTCTATGAGAGGGTATGGGAGGCTCGATTTCAACAACCTTGTGAGAAGCGGCTTTAACCCCCATGTTTAATTAACTTAGTGAGTGGTTGTGCATTCGATCTTTGAATTTGTTCAAATTGAAAGAAGACATAGTTTCTTGGGATTCTCTAGTTTCAGAACATGATTATGGACAATGGGAGAGAGGTCATTTCACCTCTGTGACCATCTGATACTTCATTAGTAGGTTTCTCTCGCTCTATTGGATTGCCTGAACATCGCGTGTCGCTATCCCTTTGTCGAACTCCTCAGTTGTACCACTGACCGCCACTAGCTTTACTCAGTTAATTCATTTGGTTGTCCATGAGAGAATCTTCATAAGAAGTCCGAGTGAGATGAGAAAAAAGGAGGAGCCGCTCTCTAGGCGCGGGATTCTCGTGATCCATCTCATCCGCTTCCTCCCTCGAGCAAACCGTATTTGTTCTGAAAAGGGGCCTGAGTTCTTTGGTCGTCTCTGTCTCTTCATTTCTCTCTGTGCATAGTTGGGGAGAAATATTATTTGGCCTCCTCAAACCTCCTTTATTTTCTATGGTTCCTCAGGGACCTTATATGCTTGTTTCCTTCTACCTTCAACCTTTCCATCTCCTCAGTCATAAACTTCATCATATCGGCTAGTTCATTCACTTGAGGGTGGAAGATGGGCTCTGAAGCTGAGGCTCCGACTTTTCCCTCTTTCTTTCCGGCCCTGTCACCGGTTTCTTAGTCCGTCACCGCTAGTATGTTTGATTCCCACTCTATATTGTATCTTGCATCCTAACTAAGGGAGGTGGCCTCTTTAATAAGAGATGTAAATCAGGTCAAAGATAGGAAATTTGAGATGCGAGGCCTCCGAGGGTTTAATCCTCAGGAATCTTGTTATACATTTTATTGAACTTGGAGAAGTTAGAGCATTTAATTTCCATCCATTTTCTTCGTGAGCCCCAAACTCGTCACATGTATCGCTATATAATCCTTTCCTGTTTCCTCACGAACGTGAAAACACCATCCGTAGCCTCAATTCCAAAGAATAGATCCGAGCTGGGTCCTCTAAACCATTTCCGACCTCACCCCTCCGTGCTCGGATTAAAGATCTCCCCATCCGCATATCTTCATTTTCTATATTCAAAGTTGTTCCGGTGATAACCGTAAAAGCAGCTAATTGTTCCTCAAGATATGTCTCCCTCCCTAATCAACTTCTGGCATGTATTTCAAATAGTCTTTAGCAGGGAGAGGATTCATAGGGATGTCGATTTAAAGGTGCATATCTAGCAGCAACTATGGCATCCATTCTATTCAGAAGGCTTCAGCCATAGGGAATATTAGGTGAGGAGAACCGGAGGGGAGGGAGTATGGACGGGAGATGTCGGAAAAGAGGTTCTGGAGGAGACAACGGAGAAAACAATGAGAGGGTCAAGGGACCTGAGTGTGCAGATGATTCTCTATGCGCAGTAGTAGCAACAGAAGGAGGGGTGGTGAAACCTTCAAAATATTTAGGTCTGTGATGAGGCACAACCTCCAGGGAGGTGGAGTGATAAGGATATCTCTTTCTGATACCGAACCAGGAGGAGAAAACTCCGCAGGAACACTCCCGAAATTTAGAAACTGGGAAACCCTCAAAGGAAGGATGACCAGGGAAGCTGAGGAATAAGAAAATGGAGTTCCTGCCAGAAGGGGATGGTGTATTACCTGTTTCGGCGACGAAAACTTATTTCACGGAGCTCTTTCCCTTTCTGCGCTCTGCTTCCGCGTCAGTTTCTGGTGCAGCTAAAGGCAAGTGTGGATTAGGACCTCGCGGCTCATCTCGAAGCCACAGCTGATAGAGCAGGTTCTCCCCAGCGAGTCGTCACAATGGACTCACCAAGTGCACAGTAGCAATCTTCAAGTTCTGATATTCGATGCACCTTCAGAATCAGTTGATCTTTGTCGTTCAATCCTGGGAAAATGTCTAACTCCGTTCCCTGCAACGGCGCTAGAAATGTTAGCGTTAGAAGTCACTCCTGGATTGCTTGGTGTGGAGCGCAGCCCGACACCCACGGGCTTTAATGTCACCATTTGTTTAAAAGGGGTGATCAAAAGGAAGCAAATCCGAATCGACGCCTCGGCTCGACTCAGGACCGGGTATGCATGAACTGAAAGTGAGGTCTTGATAAACTCAACAGTGAGCTGCAATAAGGGTGAGTAGGTGGAAGACTTCATAAGAAGAGTGGAGGGTCCGCTATAAGCTGCCAAGCTTCTAACAGATCGCGGAGAGAGAAGGCATCCAAACAAGATCTTCTTACTTCAAAATGCAGGAAACCAGAGAAGACAGTACTGCAACAATAAATCATTTATCACAACATAACTGTGGTAATTCATACGAAGCATTCGATCATGAACTCTCCAAATAAGAGATGAAAGATGGAGAAGAAGGGGAACTGCTTATTATAAACCAAGAAATCTCAAAAACAGAAGCATAACCAGGAAACCAGAATATCGTTTGTCGAACTTTCATGTACCAGAGCTTAGCTCTACCATCGATAGATACAAAAATGGTTTAAACACCTTTCATACTCAAACAACAACAAAGAAATCAAGACACTGCATTGAAAGCTTTAAGGCCTCGTGATGGCTTTCTCGACAAATAACCTCCGGAAAGATCGCAACCAGCAAGTCAGATGCCATCTAACTCTTTGACAGTTCCAACAGCGAATCGACATGCCTTTAATTCATTGTCGTGCTCTCCCATTAAGGCGTAGGCGAAGGTGTCTAACCACCACCAACCGCCCCAATAACCGCTTCATCTGGATCAGGGATGGCTCGGCCAATCCCCACCTTCATTTGAGGGCCTCCCACATCACACCGAAATAACTCCGACCGTCAAGATAAGGGAGTGCCAACGCCGGAAAGTGGGGCACCTGGAATGGGAGGATGGGGCCAAACAATGGGAGTGGGAGTAAGAAGCCGGCGAGGGAACGAGAGAGGTTACAGGGGAGTAGATGTGATGGACACATTTTAGTGGGAGGTCGATGTGGAGGGAAAGGGACACCGGCGCTAAAGTGTGGATGATGAGAAGGAAGGAAGACCACGAGGACCATAGAGGGGAGGTGGATAGATGATTACACCAAGCAGTTGTGGAGAAAGGCTAAGCATGGAAGATGACATGACTCGAGAAGGGTCCACTGCTAAACACTGTGAAACCGAGAATGATGGTCGCTGCTGCCAAGATCCGGTGTTAATATCTCGTCATTCTGAAGTCAGACCCTCATTCCAGACCCTCCGCCAAAGGCAGAGCTGGGGTCCGGAATTTCTCTTTATCATCGCTGATCCTGCTACCATCTAGGGCCGCTGGAAGAGATGTGTCTCCGATTTCGCTGACCCTCCACTTAAAAGTAGAAAGCATGCAGGGGGTTCCCATCCCACCGCTACTGCTGATCCTGTCAGCCTCGGCCATTCAAACTTGATTCATTTAATCATAAGCGTATTAGCACTCGAACTTAGGACAAGTGGGTTTTGAACCCACCTTTCTCGCATCCAAAACCCCCTTAACCAAGAAATATCGCTAAAGATGTAGGATCATATCCATGAGATCACAACATTACAAAAAATGGAGGGCCTACAACCACCATAATCAAATTGTATCTTCTAAATTAATATAAGTTTTTTTCCTATTTTACAAAAATAAATAGAAAAAGAGATACTTGATTATCTAAATCAAACATGTTCCACATCAGAAAATCAGCATCAAGATCAACCATTTCCTAAAAATGAAACAGGAACAAGTTAGATAATTTATTAACAACTAACTACTAATTTTTATTAAAAAATGACTGAATTCAAACCAATTTTTAAAAGATAATCTACAAGTTTACAGCTAGTCTGGTACAGTAAAATCAAAATAAAAATAAAAATAAAAAAATAAAAAAAAAACTAACCTATTTTATTTCAAAACAAGCAATTCAAAACATAACAACTATTTGTTATTTCAGCCATTTGACAAAGGAGCATCTGAATTCATTATAGTGGGATTTGTTGAGTTGTTTCCTTTTTAATAATCATATTATTAGATTGCTTAATCCATTTGTTTATAAAACTCAAATCTGAATTACCCTATTCCTCATGCTTGTGGTTTTTATTCACAATTGATTTGTTAATGAAACCCCGATTCACTTATTAATAGGAGGGTTTTATCCTTTAATACATCTAAGACTTCCTCCAATGATTTTATGGACACGAAATCAGACCATTGGATTTCTCCCAATGGGTTTCGAATTGCAGCAGAGAGTAGATCTATGATAGCATAGTCTTTTGTGGATGAAAACACAGTTTTCAACAATACGGTTGGACATGCAAGAGATGGAGTTTTTATGGAGATGGAGACGCAATTCTACTGCAGTCTCATAAATAGAAGAAGGGGACATATAACTTGGAACCTAGAAAAACCATTGTGGCTTGATCTCCTGATCAAAACAAACAAAAAATGCTTACCTCAGCCGCAAAGAAATTCTAAGATTTTTCCCTCCAAAGAACAAGATGTACCTATGAAACTGTATCAAGTCAAGAATCTGCATGTGATGAAGGTAAATAAACCCATTTCCGGAATGGGTTTTAAAGCTTTGGGATAATTCGTAACAGTTTGCTCAGAAACGCTCACACAAAAACGTGCCTCTATGCAATCATTGGTTTTAAAATAGAAAACCCGTGAGTCATTCGGTTGGATTTTCCTCACAGGTTCCATAATGCAACAGGGGTGACTTAGAATAGTTCCAGGTTTGGATGGTATGAGCAAAAGGAACAAATCAGAACGGATAAAATGGAAACAAACCATGTGAAACCCCTGCATAAACATAATCTGAACATTGAGGGTTTGGTCTTGAGGCTGGAGCACTCCTGGTAATGAAAACCTCACGTACAGGGCATGACAAAACCCTCAACTCATAATGAAAATCTTACTCATTTACTCTGCTAGCAAAGGATCAAATACAGGATACGATACTTCTGTATTAACTCCCATGTATAGTAATGACTATAGTTGATTTTCAAAGGATTCAAAATGTATGAATACAGAAAAATGTTCATAATTCAAATGAAAACCAATTACATATATAGAGATCAAATCAAAACTCTGCTCAAATCGAAATGATCAAACCATTGAAATGATAATCGTATTCATCACAAGAAAAATGTATCTAACCACCATTCTATAAGATTTATATTTTAATTTCATATGATGGTTTGTTGAATGATAAACCTAAGGAAAAGATCATGAAAATGACAATCCAAATTCTAAGTTCAATTCATTCTTGCAGTCATGAATCAAACATAAAAACTAAAAAGTAAAAATAGTAGAAAATAATGAAATAGGCGTTAGCCCAAATATTCATAATAAACTTGTAAAAGTGTTTATAGGCAGGGTGATGGAAGCTATAGAAATGTAATGCCTTGAGATCATGTTTAAAAATCAAATACATGTGTATTACAACACATCCTAAAAGTCCCTAAGGGCTGAAGTCACTTGCGATCATTGATCGTGCGTGAGGGTAATGCGGTCAATAGATCGCTGATTCCGTGCAAAACCACGCTGGTGCTGAAGGAGAAAGGTTTGAAATCATCAAGGTCAAGTCCCGTGAGTGGAGGATAGTCGCTGGATTAAAGAGGACAGGTGTTTGCAGATCATCAACCACGGAAGATTGGTGTACGGAGGAAAGTAGGGTTTGAGAGTTGAAACCCCAGAAGCCCGGATCACAAAATAAATCGTAGTCATTTATTTAGAAGGGAGATATGTGTCAACAGATCATTGATATCTGGGATCAAGCGTAGAAGATGGAAAAGGAAGGAAAAATAGTAGTCGCTTGATCGAAAGTGGAATCGCTAAGGGATTGGCAGATCAACGCTCTGCCACTGTGGGGCTAGAACAACATGCTCGGCTCTTAATGTTTCTTGAGCTGCCGCAATCAAAACCATGGTATCGACAAAGGAGTACATGGCAGATGGAGGTAAATTGCAGGGAGAAAAAAAAATTGGTCTAAACCACCTTTGGACAAACCTGCAATCGCTTGGTCACATAAAGCTCATATCCCAAGGTCATATCAAAAGAAGGAGCTGCTAGCACTCGCCAGACCGAAAGATCGGAAGTGATTTTTGAATAGTCGTGTGGTCACTGCCAATGGTCACGTAAAGTAAGGGGCTTAGGACTGAATTACCTATAGTGAATAAATCAACTGACTATAATTGCTAGTGAAGAAAAGGAATCTAAGGATAACGGGCACAGATGATGAATAGACAGGGAGTAACCGGCTAAGAAAGTGGTGGTAGATACATGAGGAACTGGGAGAGAACTGGGTGAAAAGATGACATGAAGAACATAGAAGAGGATATATATATAGAATTGAGATGCAACACAAAGTTGTTGTGACGAAGAGTTTCAATGATGATCTAGAAGATGACTTGGTGTGATAAATACATGTAGAGAATGTGTTTTTCATGAACTAGTGCATGGGGTAGAAGGTGGTAGTAAGAAATAGAAAAGGAGTAGAGAAGAGGTGCAACAAAAAGTAATGCAAAGCAGGCGCAATGCAGGCATAAAATGTGGTGAAGAGAAGTTGAACAGAGTTGCCAGGCCGCGCAATGTGGAGGAAAAAAGACCAGCATATGCTGCAAAGATGAAAATGGAATGAGTATAGAAGTTGAAGAAGGCGAGGAGACATGGATCTATAACAAACCATATCATTCATAGACAGAGCAAGTAAGTAAAGTTTTGTAAGTTTCAATCAAGGAGGTAGGGTGGTGCTAGGAGGATTGTAGTCCTCTAAATTCTAGCTGGTGCTAGAAGATATTATGGGAGTTGGTGCTAGAGAAACTGAATGGAAGCACCAACTTCCATCTAGTTGGTGCTAGAGAAACCTCGGAGTCAGGCCTTCCATCTAGTTGGTGATAGATAAATATGAGATTTGGTGATCTCTCTGTTGTATCTTGTTATTAGAGGTTGCAACCTCATATTTTAGTTGGTGCTCAAAGACCATGATGTACATGAAGGTTGGAGCTTGACTGACATCCAAAGAAGAAGATTTTTTCTCCCTATGGGTTTCCCCATGAAAATCGTCTATGTGTATTATGTGTGATTGACCAAATATTGTATATCTATGCATGTTAAGTTATCAACAACACATTAAATAATAATCTAGAAGGGATCAAAATAAAAAGAAAATTTTAAGGCTTATATTATAATTGATTCACACTCTCCTCGCTATATTTTAACATCCATCGATTGTGTTATATACCGCCCAATGCTAGTGTCGTATTTATTAGTGCACAATTCAAGAAGTTTTAGTAGTGGAAGGATACACATCCCGAGGATTCCACATGGGATCCAACCACCATTATGTAGCTATTCCCACTTCTCAATCCTTGAGTACATGTCTTTTATTTTAGGGTGATGCACAAAACAGGGTCCTTAACCCTCCCTAACCCCTAAAATAGATAGAATAGTATGTTTTCTATATGTAACAGATCGCCATTAGTAAATAAGGCCTATGTAATAATGGGAACAAGTATAATGTAAGAAGACTTACTAGAAGGTTCTGCATTTATAAAGTTCTTCCTCTATAATGTTCTCAAGAAGATATAATTAGTATATATAGGGGTAGAAAGCATGAAAAAACGTGTCTTGTGAAATCATTTGTACTCTAGCTCTACCTTGTTGGAGGTTTCCATCTTGAAGAGGCAAGTGAAATTTTCTCTCAAGATAATAAAGTTGTCATGTTTTGGATCTATTGTGTTGGTTTTCTTACTATTTGTTTCTTTATACTAATTATTGTGATACATATGTGTTGTTTCTCTTCATATTTCCTTCTAGTAGATTACAAGAGTTGCAGCTCTGAATTACACACATGTCAACTAAACCACATACCATGAATGATATTGTACATAGAAACACCAAACTTATGGATATACAATAAGATAATGACTAATTATATTGATCCACAATATGTTTTTTGGTCGACATGGTTGCTCTACCTAAATTATGATCGTGGCCATAATCCTGCTACCTAGAGTTTCAACAATTTGATTCCTTTGCATCTACAGAGTAGGATGTAGTATTAAAGATGCACCTTCTATAAGTTTTAAACCCGTGGAAGTAGCACGTATATAGATTCTTAAGAAAAATAGAATTGAATCAATGACTCGTGGAATGAGGCCACGTGAGATTTTTTACCGGAAAACCTCAACCGGAAACTCCTTTCTTATATTCATTATGTCGAATTTCACCCTATCTTCACCATACAATATATATAAAATGTTTCACGCATTTCAGGGATACCAAAACCCTAATCCCTTAACCTGTGATTAATATAGAAAACCACTACAAATAGAAAACTTCGGCTTAAAAATAGCAAAACCTGTGACATGCAAGCTTGTCATATCCGGACATGCCCACACACACGCATGAAAATAATATAGCATATACCCAACATTCTCCCACTTTTTTTTTTTGCATCCGTGGGTCTAGGGATTATATAGTCAACAATCCAGGGAAAACAATGCCCATTGTTACTCTGTACACCAATAAGAGAAATTTTCCTGTGTCTTCACCTGACTCTTTTGTTAATGAATTGCAACATTCTTCAAAGTGTCAATCTTTTCCAGCAACACCTTCTTTTCCTCAACCATGTCTCTCACAAAGTGATACTGAACATCAATATTTTTTTTCTTCGAATGATAAGCTGGGTTATTTGCCAGGAAGATTGTACTCTGACTATCACAATCTAATCTCACTGCTTGTTGTACCAACCCAATCTTGTACTTGAACACAATATTTGTAACCATATTGCTTCTTTGATTGCATGAGTGGCTGCCATGTATTCAGCTTCTATAGTTGAGAGTGCCACTACAGCCTATCTTTTTATCATCCAATTGATTGCTCCTCCAAATAGGTTAAACACATACCCACTTGTAGATCTTCTGTGATCCATATCTCCAACCCAGTCTGCATCAACAAATCCATGTATGTCCAACACTCTATCCAATCCTGGTCTTCCTTGGTAGCACAATCCATAACTGGTAGTGCCATGAAGATACCCATAGACCCTCTTTATTGTTGTCCAGTGCTCCTTCCCTAGTTTTAACATATACCTGCTCAAAACTCCCACTACATGTGCAATGTCTGGTCTAGTACAGACCATTGCATACATCAAACTGCCAATTGCACTGGCATACGGAACATGATACATGTCCTCTTCTTCTTCCTTTGTCTTGGGACACTGATCTGTAGATAATTTTACACCTATAGGAATAGGAACCTTGATCGGTTTACTTCCATGCATATTAAACCTCTGCAATATTGTCTCAACATATTTTCTCTGATTCAACCAGAGTTTCTTGTTTGCATGATCTCTTTT
>SNQJ01S0053494.1:73873-84580 GCA_010110895.2 Picea sitchensis | reverse complement strand
ATTCAGGAAAATTTTAGTATAAACCTATTGCAGGTTTCTTTCATAAGGCGGGGTAGTTGGATGCTCTTATTTTCACAGAGGCTCAGACACATTTAACAAACTAACAACAGGTTAGCTTCACCTACTTCTAATTTCTGTCATTTTATGCATTAGTGAAACAGGAAAGTTTCAAATCGGATTTGACCATCTGTGTGTCTTTGTTTCACAACTTAGTTAATTCAAGTTTTATATGATTTATAATTAGAAAACAGAAAATATAAAAATGTGCTTTCTTTATCTGCTTCTCAAAAAGAATTATATTGACATTGATTTTGTAAGTTTCCATTAGAACTTGCAACCTGTAAATTCTGTTCATAAGTGATATTTTTATTGTAAATACAACTACAATAATTACATTAGAGTGTATATATGTATATATATATATATATATTATAGTTTTAACATTAGTTAGTTTATTCCCTTTCTTTATTTTAGGACCTTAGATTGGCTAACGGAGCCATTAAAACCATCAGAATAGGTTACCTCAAATGGCTTGGGTTATTTAGACAACCCTGGACCGGACCTGTTCTTCTAGTTGACAGCTTGTCAATTTTTCCTGTCAACAAATGACGCTAGAAGGAGGGCTTGAATTCAATTGATGGCACATGGAAGTCGCAAGACTCCTCCCCCACACACTCACTCCCCTGTCATAACACGTAGTTGCTCAGACAACAACGTTACACTTGAAACAAAAACTACCTCAAACGATAATCCTGAGTTTCCTGTTGATCCAATGACACCAGCTCCTCAAGGGGCTGACGTACAAGAAATTGTTCGTCAGACACTTATAAGGACACATAGTGCCTTGGCCCGTATCAGACAACCTAGTAGGCCTCTTAATCAACCCTTAGATTTCTCGAATATCCAATAACAACTTGAAGTCACTGCTCTACTCTCAAATCCCCTAGGAGATAATACCATCGATCCTGCCGAAACACCTACTCTCGGAGTTGGAGGATCCGGTATACCACCTTCCCCACCTGGTTCGTCTCCATCCTCTTCAGGAGGAGAGTCATCCGATGAAGGCAGTTCCTCGTCTGAACCATATCATCCTTCGGCACCACCAACACCCATGGAAAACCAAAGAAATCCTACCAGACCTTGGCTTGATCAAGATGTCGTGGTTGTACCTGGACCTCAACACCCATTGCCAAAACACCCGAAAAAATAGTTTCCTAAATTTGATCCAGATTCTAAACAATTTGTTGAAGATCACATAAAGAATTTTATGTTGGCCATTAGACTTCGAAGTCTAGAACATGAAGACGTAGTATGCAGACTCTTTGCTTATACATTTGAGGGAAATTCCTCCACGTGGTATTTCGCCCAATAGCCCCAAACCATTGTCTCCTAGGACAAGTTTGAAACCTGTTTCTTAGAGAAGTTTGGAGATGATAAATCTCCTAAAGTCTTGGTTATGGATCTCTCCAGCCTAAAAATGAACCCAAAGGAGAAAGTAAAAGATTTTAACCAGAGATTTCTTACATTAAAGAATCAAATTCTCACAGATTCAATGCCTGCTGAAAGTCTAATTGTTGCACATTACACCAAAGCTCTACACAACAACATATAAATTTGGGTCAAAAGTTATAATAAGAACACATTTTTGGAAGCCTTTGAGGAGGCAAGCCAAATCGAAAAGGATATATTAAGCTTGAAAGATAATCTCAATGGTGAAGCTGAAATAAATTTATCCTCTAAAAAGAAAATAGAAATCCTTACTAGGCCTCCCCAAGCCAAAAGTCAGCCTAAAACTTTAGACTTAGAAATCTTGCAGAAAGCTTTCCAAAAACTATCAAATCAAGTCGTGGAATTGAAGAGATCAGTTGAGGAGGCATCCTCAAGCAAGGGAAGTTTTAAACCTCTTTTCAAAAAACCTTTTCCTCCCATTCGGCCAAATCCGACCACTGAAGGTCTCAATTTCGAAAGCTTGCAGTACGCCTTGCAAACTATTCTAGAAGCACATGATAATCCTGCTTCTGCCCCTCCTGAAAGTTCTGAAGACATAGTTGAGGAAGAAGCACCGAAAGAAGAAGATTCATCTCCCAATATCTTCATGCACTTCTCTGATAGTATTTTCCAAGCAAACTTTGAAACTATCCACCCTTACAACACAAGAATCAAAACAAAGAGAAAACCTTCTTCTGAAGTGAGTAATAATGGGCCTCCAAAATAGTCGAAACAAGCTGAAATAAAACAGATTTTAGCAGCTCCAGTTTTAGAATATGAATTAATTGAAGATCTAAAAAAAATAAGGGCTCATACTTATGTTTTTGAGCTTTTGAAATTTCCTCTTATTTTGTAGAAAATGTTTCAAAGTATCGCAGAAACAAGTAAGAACAATGATCCTAGCAGCAAGAAAACTGCAGAAATTAGTTCTAAAACAGCCAAAAAGATCCCTACTAAAACGACATCTGAACCTCCGGATAAAAGGGATTTAGCTGAAAAAACTATATCAAATGTAGATAAAATTATTTCAGGGATAGTGGAAAAAAATCAACAGAAGTTTGTTGTTAACACTCGTAAAAATGTTTTTCCTTTCTTATTAACTTTTGAAATTTTCAATAGGAATGTACATAATTGCATGGTAGATTCCGGCGCATCATCAAATGTCATGCATTTATCCGTTTGTCAAAAAATCAAAGAAAAAGTTCAACCTTCTAATATCAAAATCATTCAGCTTGATCGGACAACGTTAAGGTAATCGGTGAAATTAAGAATGTTCTGGTTAGGTTATCTTCTAATCCTAAGGTTCACCAAATTATTGACATTATTGTTGTTGACATCCTGGAAGTATATGGTTTGTTTTTAAGCAGGGACTGGTCCGAACACCTACATGATTACTTTTCCATAGATTGGTCTCATCTTTGGTTGTCGGAAAATGGACACCCCAACAAAATTAGGATAAACTGTGAACGTTATCTCAAGCACACCATGACAGATATAAATGATGCAAACGAATCGTTTACTGCATCTAATATTCATTTGAAATGCAGGGAATGAACACCTTCTTTGGTAACTTCATGACCGAAATTTCCTCTTTCACTGATCCTGGGCAACAATCAGAACTTATGACCTATACTCAGTCATCAGCTTCACCAAGTCTATCAAACACTGTCTATGAAGCTCAAATCTGGTCGTAGTACTTTGACGGATCCAAATTTAAAGAAGGAGACGATGCAGGATGTGTACTCATAGATCCCGAAGGTAATAAGACTTTCGTTTCCTGTCAATTAGAGTTCAAGTGCACTAATAACACCACCGAATATGAAGCACTTTTACAAGGGCTTAGGAAAGCTCTGGATATGGACGTATGGAATTTAATTGTATTCGGTGATTCAAAAATCGTGATCAGGCAAGTAAGAAACTCCATACATTGCTTGTCACCACATCTGAAAAGTTACCAAACTGAGGTATGGAGTTTAATGCAAAAATTCTCAGCATTTAACATAAATTCCATTCCTAGACTAAGTAATTCAGAGGCTGATATATTGGCTAATGTTTCTTCTAAACTATTTCCCACAGAAGGTCTTTCTCCTAATGCATTCTCGATTGAATTGTTGTTCAGGCCGTCGATCCCAGAAAACATCACCCATTGGAGAGTGTTCAACGATGACCAGCAGATCATCAACTTCTTGCATATGGAGGACACCTTCCAAGGTGCATTCATCGATGAGGTCACTCACGATGGAAACCTCTGCAACTTCATGGTAATATCAGATCCTAAATCTTCTGAATCGACGTCTGATATGGTAAACTCTGTTACCAGATCCGTTGTAATACTAGAGAGGTTTTATGACTTGCATGATAAGTTTAGAGGGTTAATTAATTGTAAAACGAACAGTTCTTCTTTGACTTATGAGACAGTAAATTTAGGGACTAAGGAAAATCCTCAGAATATTAATTTGGGAATGGGATGCTCCGAGCAAGAATGATCTTCCTTTATTAAATTGTTTAAAGAATTTAATGACATTTTTTCCTGGACATATGATGATTTGAAAACATCTGACCCTAATATAATACAACGTTTCATCCCCATGAAACCACAAACTCATCCGTTTCAACAAAAATTAAGAAAGATGCACCCCAAATTAGAACCCACTATCAAGAAAGAACTGAATAAAATACTAAATGCAAAGATAATTTTCCCGGTGAGACACACACAATGGGTGTCTAATCTAGTTCCTGTAAGGAAGAAAAGTGGTGAAATTCGACTCTGTGTCGACTTTCGTAACATGAAACGAGCGTCTGATAAAGACAACTATCATGTTCCTCCAATGGAACAAATCCTTCAGCAGGTATCTGGTTCCAAAAGACTATCTCTGCTAGATGGTTTTTTGGGATATAACCAGGTCCTCATGTCTCCCCCAGATCAGCTCAAGACCACTTTTTGTACCCCATGGGGGACTTATGCCTACAGGAAGATTCCTTTTGCGCTTATAAATGTCAGGGCCACTTTCCAAAGAGAAATGGACATTTCCTTTCGTGGTCTCGTAAATCAATGAGTAGTGGTCCATCTTGATGGCATTACCATTTTTTCTAAAAACAAGAAAGATCACTTGTCTCATCTTAGGTCTATCCTAGAACGATGTCGCAAGTATGGCATATCTCTCAACCCTAAGAAATCAGTCTTTGTGGTAGAGAAAGGAAAACTACTTGGGTTCATAGTGTCCAAATATGGAATGATTATTGACCCAAAAAGAACCCAAGCTATTGCTAAACTCTCCCCTCCCTCTTCCAAAAAATCCATGCAATCCTTTTTAGGCAAAATTAACTTCGTCAGAAGATTTTTCCCAAGTTTCTCAGAAATGGTAAGGCCTTTACAGAATTTAATTAAAAAGGATATTCAGTATCTTTGGGGACCCCAAGAAACTCAATATTTTGATTCTATTAGAAAATCAATAGTATAAGCTCCTTCCTTGATGAGCCCCGATTTTTCCCAAGATTTCACTCTTTATACTTTCGCCTCTAATCGATCTTATATTGTTGTGCTGACACAAAATAAATATGAAAGCAATGAAATACCCATTGCCTTCATGAGCTCAGCCTTCAAAGGGGTAGATCTAAATTACCCAACTGTGGATCATCAGGTATATACTGTTTTTAAAGAAGTGAAACTAGTCGTTGATTCATTGAAAGAACATGAAAGTCAAATTAACACTCTAACTGTAAATCAACACAATGGAAAACAAATTAGTTGCTCACAAGTTATTGATTCTTGGTATGATGATATCAAATTTTATTTAACACATGGATCTTCTCCTCGCTATATTGATCCTAAAAACAAAAGAGCACTAATACTAAAATCTGTATCTTTCCAATTAATAAACGATGTATTGTTTTGAAAGAATTTTGACAGTGTTCTTATGTGTTGTTTGGAAAAGGATGAAGCAAGGAAAGTACTATCTAAACTTCATGCAGGTGAGGTTGGTGGTCATTTTTATGGAGACACCACTGCTCACAAAGTGTTGAGAGATAGGTACTATTGACCCACATTATTTAAAGACGCTCATGCCCTGTGTCGTAAATGAATAATATGCCAAAAGGTTGTTGGACGAGTAAAAAATGTGGCATTCCCTTTACATCCTGTTACTATAGATTCACCTTTTCAGCAGCGGGGTCTTGACATCATAGGACCAATTAACCCTTCTTCCTCACATAAACACAAATATATCATTACAACAATGGATTATTTTACCAGATGGTCCGAAGATGCACCTTTAAAAGTGGTAAACACGAATCATGTGCTATCTTTCCTTAATTTGAATATCATTACTAGATTTGGCATTCCCAAATATTTAGTCTTTGATAATGCATATTATTTTGCATCCCTGGATATGAATGTGTTTTCTTTAGAAAAAGGGATTAAATTGAAATATTCTGCCAGCTACTACCCCCAAGGAAATGGTCTAGTGGAATCAACAAACAAAAATTTGATCAAGATTATCAAGAGGACAGTTTCCAAAAATCACAAGAACTGGCACAACGCACTATTTAACGCACTCTGGGTTGACAGAGTGACACCAAAAACCTCTATTGGAAATTCCCCTTTATTCCTTGTCTACAGGAGAGAAGCAATCATGCCTCCTCATGTTTTACTTCCATCTCTACAATTATCATAGAAAGTCCAAGAAGAGGATTTCCCTCCTCTGGAAAGCAGAATTAATGCCTTGTTAAAACTGGAGGAAGTGAGAGAACAAGCGAAGAAGAAGTTGGATCAACATCAACAGATTTTAAAAATATGGTTTGATTCAAAGTCCTCTTCAGATAGAAACTTCGAGGTAGGAGACCTGGTTCTCAGATGGGATAAACCCCATGAGGGAAAATGGGAACACACCAAGTTCCAAAACCTGTGGTTGGGACCATTTGTAATATCTGAAAAACTAGGTCCCAGCTCTTTCTGCCTGCACAATTTAGAGGGATAACCAGTCACTTTCCCAGTGAATGGCCAAGCCCTCAAAAGATACTTCACCCAATGATACCAGATCCACCTCTTTGTATATATCTTTGTTTTTGTTTTAAATTTCTTTTATGTTTTTGGATTTTTGTTCTTTTCATTTTGCTTGTTTTTGTTTTGTTTTCTAAATAAATTTATGTCTGGGTCACCATTTAGTTCATGAAAGGAAAACAGAATGTCTTGTTATAAAGAAACAGTCAAGGTCATTTCAAAGTATCAATGTTGTAAATGGCTGAAACTCAGACTAGCAAAAGAAACATCCTGTTCAGAATAATCTTCCTGGTTTCACTTTATAATCATGAGAAGATACGATCATCATTAAATCTCTTTATGATGTCCCTTTTTTTTAAAGAAAACAACTCAAGTATGCATTCCTATCCTCAAAAATTTATTCTTATCAGAAAACTAATTTCAGATCATGATGAAGGTCATCAAGCGAAAAATTAAGTTGGAAAATGTCAAGTGTTTCAGAATATGAAATTTTCTGCATCACCCCACTCTCTTGAAGATCATAAATTTATGTCAAATTGTAAATAACTTCTAGAGAGTTGTGGGAAGTGCCTGTAAACCCACCAAGATACTGAACAGGTCAGCAGGTAGCAGTTAAATGCATGCATGATGCCAAGACAACTTTGTCGGGGTACTGAACAGGCCTGCTGGTAGCGAAGCAATGTCAGGTTCAAGAAAATTATCAGGTATAAATTTTGATATTAATCGTAAAATTTCCTTCATCTTGAATTGATAATTCTTGGACAAGGTGGAGGTGTCAGAGTAGGTTAATTGACATCCGAGGCTATGGACACCTGCTAGAAGCAGTGGCCTTGTCAACATTGTTGGAGTCATTTGCCTAAATATCATCTCTCTCGTAAATAAAACTTGTCACCAGATTGCATTTGGACAGAAAGACATCTCACACTAGATTGTGTGATTTTTTTGAGTTTTATTGGGATGCTTGATTTGCTATCAACTATTCTTTAATTTTTGAACCATTTTGATTCATCCTAACATGAATTCTCTAGTGATGCAGAGAAAACTGCTTCTCCTAGTAAGTCACCATTGTTGGCATCCCTACACGATTTCCTTATTTCAACAAAAAATGACACTTTATGTAGCTGCCTTCACCTCATCTTGTAAATATTATCATTTTGAGATGATTACTGGGTTATAAAATATTTTCATTAATTCTTTAAAAAGTTTGCATTTTCAATTTGTTTCATGTTTGATTCATGACTGAAAGCATGAATCAAACATGAAAACTTAGCTTCCTATTATATTCCTATACAAATCATTCTTTTAAAGGGTCATTGTGCTTATATCCATTTTATATCTAACACTTGAATGACTTACCTTTTGAATGTTTTGAATTGATATCTATATATGTAGTCGGTTTGCATTTGAATTATGAATATTTTTCTGTTGATACATTTAAAAACCCTTTGCAAAAACTATGGTCATGCTAGCCATGAGAATTAATGCACAAATATCATACCTTGTACTTAATCCACCTTGCTAGCACAGATAATTAATAGGCCTTTTCATTACGGGTAATAGTTTTTCATGCTCTGTACGTAAGGTTTTCATTACCAGGTATGGTCGAGCATCAAGACCGAACCCTCAATGTTCATACTATGATTGCACAAAGGTTTCATTTCGTTTGTTTCCATTTTATCCATTTGGATTGGTTTCTTTTACTCCTACCATCCAAACCCATAACTGTTTCGAGTCGCCCTTGTCACAGTCCAGTCATATTTGTAATGGCCCTTGTTGTTCGATTGGAGCCGAATGGATGCCAAGCACTACTCTGTCATGATGATGCGATCAAAGATTTAAGAGGTTAATGATAGTATGCCTTCATCAAAAGGTTCGAAGGTTATGACCTTCAAGTGGCTAAGGAAATTGCACAAACTTTCGATGGGTGTCGGGCGAAAATTAGAGATATCTAGTTAGAGGTGACTGAGGATTTTGTGAGTGAAGCCACAGGCCTACCATCCATCGGCGAGAAGTGGGTCAAAAACTCAAAGATACAAGAAGTGCCATGGAGCCTCTTCATGACCTCCAAGAAAATCAATTGTTGCGAGAAAGGTATCCCTATTTCTTTGGTTAAAGATAGATGGCATGGTCTATTGTTGATCCTTAAGAAATTTGTAACCTGTGAGGGTCGTTATGGTCTAGTTTTTCTCTATCATATACGACTTCTTATGCATTTCATAGGTTTTCAATTAAATGTTCCCTTCTATCTGTTGAGAAGATTGTACAAAATGTCTAAAAGGTATAAGAGATAGATCCTCGACTCTAGTCTCTTTAACCATGACCTAATTAAAATGTTGTTGATTCACCATTTGACAAACCTAGGTGATTGTTGGGATGGATTTTTAAATAGAAATTGCTTTGATACAACCATTCCTGTAGAAACCCCTATTTCGTGTGAACCACTGATAAGAAAACAGTTTGACATTCCAAATGATGAGCCAGAATCTCTAAAGAGAAACCCTTGAGATGAGGTATTGCCAGGTCATTATTCACATGCGCAACAGGTTGTTGGTTCCGAGTTGAATGAAACACCTATGCATGAATTAGATGTTGGCCATAACGACACTGTAAAACCCGATATCAAAAAATCTTTCAGTCAGACAAAACGCAAACACATGGCTCTAGGGTCTTAGAACAAAAGAGTTGGTTGCCTTATTTCGATAAATTTAAGGAATCGAGCTAAACCTCATTTGATCTCGATCAACCCGATCGAGGTCAATGAGGTCTCAGATCTCGAAATTGAAGATTTCATGGCTAAAGAAGATTTGGATTGTCAAATATTTGATCCTGCTAAACTGTATGACTTTGTTAATAATCTTCCACCATGTCTTGAGGGTAAGGATGGGATCACTAGCATTAGACTTGGTCAAAAGCACGTAACAGGTAATGTTGATACAACCAGACTTGACTGTACACTTCACCAACACCTCATTCCTCCTATGCAATGTGAGGTTTGCCTACATTGGATTGAACGATACTATTGTTGGAAATATGGCTACAGCAGAGATGACACAGACTGTCAAGGTTGTCATTGATGGCAATCGGTTGCGGTTGGTTATGGAGCACGCACAAGAGAACTGGCAGAAGAAGCTAGATGATGACGGAGCAATATCCAAGTGGGGATGTTGAGATTGGGTTCCACTCAGCAAATTTCTCTACAATAGGAGCCCCCATTACGTTAGGTTATCCAAGTGCCCATCGCATTAGGTTATTCAGGCAAAAGGAGGGAATAAACCCTTTTTGAAATGTTTCAAGGAAAAAGAGGGAATAAACCCATTTGAGCAATAAACTCATTTAAAACATTTGAAGGAAAGCTCAAATCGATTCAAGCGCCCCCATTGAAACAAAAACAGAGGCAATGGCGAAGATAGATGCGACCCATTTGACATTCCAGTTCAGCCTTCGCCCATGGGGATCTTTCCTGATAAAAATGCACGCCTTAGCCACGGCCATGACTAGCAGCAGAAGTTACCAATCGTTTTCTTTAAGAAACACACGAATAATGCCATTCACAACGCCCTTGGGTTACCAATTGTTTTTTTTAAGAGAAAAGCACGAATGATGCCATTCACAACGCGATTGGTGTGGCCAGAATCAAATGGCTATAATGCACAATCAATGGAGCTTAACATTGCTAAATCCAGGGTTTTGCGGGGGTCCTTCATCTGCTTTGACAAGTCTGGAAGTTTTTTCCAGTTGGGTTTCTCTAATCACTCTGGACGGTGGAAGGATTTTTAGTCTAAAATTAGACTGGCAGTTAAGACAGGAAGAACACCGCGTTGCATGATGTGGCATGCGTAGAGGAGGCATGCAAAGAGCCGGTTCAGAAAATCAGGGAGAATGTTGGCATGCGAAAAGCAGAAGAAAGAATGGAAGAAAGGGAAACTCCAGTTTGAGTTGAGAAAAGCAAGGAAAACCTCTGCATGTGGAGAATCAATATAATGCGTTGGAACATAGATGGAAGGGTTGTTGATGTGAGAGAGAGAGAGAGAGAACTCTGAACATGAGAAAAGGGAGAGGAGAATCTGTGTGACAGGAGAAGAAGTTGAGAATGGGCTGCAGAGGACAGTGAAGCAGAGCAGCAGATCAAAGACAGTGAAGAATGCAGAGTAGATCAGCAGAAAGGGTAAGCAAGCTATATCAGAATGAACAAGTTGATTTGAGCAATATTTATTTTGGCA
>SNQJ01S0053494.1:39287-64353 GCA_010110895.2 Picea sitchensis | reverse complement strand
TGTGATCATCAGTCTCAATTTTGAGATCAGGGTTTTTCTTTGATGTTTTAATTGATACATAAATATGAATGTTTTGCACAAGTATTTCTCTAATTGTAATCATTCGTAATCATAATATTACAGTATCACATGTGTTCAATATTATGTTATTAAACTCTGGCTGCCAATACATTTCTTGAATTTATTCAGGAAAATTTTAGTATAAACCTATTGCAGATTTCTTTCAGAAGTCAAGGTAGCTAGATTCTCTTGTTTGCACAGAGGCTCGGACACATTTAACAAACTAACAACAGTTTAGCTTCACCTGCTTCTAATTTCTATCATTTTATGCATTGGTGAAATAGGAAAGTTTCAAATCATCTTTGACCATCTGTGCGTCTTTGTTTCACAACTTAGTTAATTCAAGTTTTATATGATTTATAATTAGAAAAATAAAAATATAAAAATGTGCTTTCTTTATCTGCTTCTCAAAAACAATTATCTTTATAAGTGATATTTTTTTCATTAGAACTTGCAACCTGTAAATTTTTTTCATAAGTGATATTTTTATTGTAAATACAACTACAATAATTATATTAGAGTATATATATATATATATATATTATAGTTTTAACATTAGTTAGTTTATTCCCTTTCTTTATTTTAGGACCTTATATTGACTAACAGAGCCATTAAACCCGTCAGAACAGGTTACCTCAAACGGCTTGGGTTATTTAGACAACCCCGGACCAGACCTGTTCTTCCAGTTGACAGCTTGTCAATTTTGCCTGTCAACACATAGATAGGTGCATCCTTTATCCATATCAATCCATGTTAGCGTTGACTTCCTTGATTATGAAATTATGCTATAAAGAAATAGTCATTCACTTCACCATAGTGTTTGGGTTCATGAAAAAATAATTTACATAGAGAATTTATTATGTTTTTATATTATCATACATGAGTTACAGGGTCATTCCTAATCATGTATTCAACATCACTTTCTTCTATTTCATTTTCATTTCATATTTTTTTCTCATGTCTTATTTTTTGTAATGATTTTATTAATGGATTTCAACAATGCTCCATGTTATTAAAGGACACAAAGAAAGTTGGTGGACCTAATTGATCGATCATTAGATACAAGTTCTTATGAAAATGTAAGAAATAGTTCAACAATGTCCATATTGTTTGAAGATCCATGTAACTGATTTTTTATTTAAGAATGCAATCCAAATTTGGTTTTTTCTTAACATATTTTTATACGAGCTTCCTTCCCTTTAAATTTCCTTTTCTCATCCAAATCCAAATACAATTAAACACTTGGCTAAGGATAATTCATACTACCCTATAGAATAGATTTTTTGTATGATATGCAAATTCATGATCTTTTTGAAATACTTCTCATTGAATGATTTTGTGATATGTAAAAAAAATCATAATTTCATATGGTTATTTTTTTCCATAGAATAGTGTAGGGAGAATCATCTCCTATGAATATTTATATTGGAATATGCCCAAGGGAATATATCCTTTTCCAACAACAATTTTTAATTGATTATTTTGAATATCATAAATAGTATATCAATCACTAACCCATGTACTAGTGTCTTTTGTTATCACAAAATCAAGACATGGGTTCTTGGAGGTTACCAACAAAAGATAGGGTTGGAGTCTAGGAGTGTTGGCATATTCAACCTTCCACAAGGGAAGGAGGTCTCACTCGAAGCGCAGTCAAGACATGTGTGGTGAAGTGAGTCAAGGAGAATGCATCATTGGATTTGAAATTACCATGTTCAGATTCATACATTAATATGCAAAGACATTCATAAACAATGAGTGAACGCTAAATACACATGATGAAAGTAATTGTGTAGCATAGAAACCATATATTCATACACACTATAACATAATTTTAAGGCCCAAATAATCCATTATATTATCAGGATCTCAAGACTATCATACAGTGAGTACTTCTCTCATACAATAGCTTATGCAATAGAATCTATTCCTAGATACCCATTACATGTTCTACCCTATTGCGCAAGCACGGTGACATCCAAAAAACCCATTATAATAATATCATGACAGTAATAACTTGATCCCAAACCAAACAATAGAAAAACCCATATCTCTTCTGAGCGATCATTCATCAACTTTGGAACTCCTTCCTTTGAACCAACCAGCCAATCAACCTTGACCAACCACAATAGACACCAAAGGCCAACAAAAATTATAACCCAACCATTTCTCATTACATAGCTCCATATTTATAGTTTTCCCTTGGGATCTTCTTGGATTCTTGATTTTTTTATCTTTTCATCTTCTTCCTTGCATGCGCTCCTTGCTCCTTCCTTTTCCACTACTCATCCAGCTGGCACATGGCATTTTTTACAGTTTTCATTGTTGTTACCTTTCAATTAGATTTCCTCTCTTCTAACGGATTTCTTCTATTGTCCCTTTTCCAGCTGGTCATTGCAATGCTTTCCTCAAAACTTTGGCATTTCCCAAAAATAGACATTTCTAAAAAATGGAGGGCCAAACAAGCCCTGACCACAACCATTGACTCATCTTGAATCAACCTTCCATTTCCTTCCCATGTCCTTCTGAAAATGGAGGGTCCAACTCATGTACAATTGTGAGGGCCTACTCGCAGAAGCTGTTGTAGTGCTCCACATGATCCTGCCATTTTCTTGCTAAATTCGAGGCTCCTACAACAAACACATGTGTTATTGTCACATTGGGCTCCTCAATCTTGGTAGTTAGTAGTGTAGTCCTTTTATTGTTTGTAACAAAATCAAGTTGTTGCATCTGGACATACTCATATTTCACCACAGGGTGGAATATTTTGAGCTCTTTCTTGGATACCTAAGTAAACTCATCCAAAGCATCCATTATGCCATCCATGACTTGTATCTCCATAATTTTTTTTTCCTTCTCAACTGAGTTAGTGATGTCTTGGCCTTCATCATTCATCTGATTGAGTTTTGCATGCAACTCTTCAACGGTCTAGTAATTTGACCTAGATGTTGACCATGCCAAAGAGTTGGAGGCATTCATCTACACAAGCATGAAGAGAGGACCAAATGAGAGTTCACTCTTCGACTACATGTGTAAACTCCTACATCATCTCCTGGGGATGATCCTTTTCCTTCAACTTGATTGCATCCATATCTTGTTAAAGGTTGTTGATCTATGCAGCCAGTTGTGACCAGGCATCAGTAATGAGCTCAAGTCATTGCGGAGGCACAATGAGGTGATATGCTCAAGGAGACCAAGAAAAACATGTCTAAAGTTGGGATATACTTGGATAAACTTGTCAAAAACAGCCACAACAGTGGACTCGGCCTATATTCATAACCCATGCTCATGCTCTAATGAGGTCCTAGAGTATATTCTGCATTTTTTGTGAGAGATCCTTGTTTATTTTCTTGACTAAATAAATTATCTGCTCAAGTTGATTAGTGGAGGCTCAGATGAGATGGAAGATATTTGGAGTGCACCAAGTCGTGAGCTCTCCATTGGTGAGGGATGGATCCAAGGGAAAACTTGAAGACAGTAGTTGGCCACTGGAAAAATATCGCTCATACATATTGGGGGTGTCAACAGCATCAGGACTAGGCAAAGTAGTGTGGAGGTTGTAGGTGAGCCTATCATATACCTCTATAGAAAGTGTTCCATTGACGTCGGTGCACTCTAAGCACAATTCCAATATTGCATGACATTGTTGTGGATCTTGAAATAGTGGTTCAATATGTTCCTTAACTAAATTTGTATTATGAGCAGAGTGATTATATTCCCAGGTGTCCATCAGGTCAATGTGAGGATCTGGACCTATATTCTCAAGCACCTCTAGTACCTTAGTTGGTTCAGGATTTGGGTTGTTCTTGGGTAGGGTGCCAAGTGGAGCATGGACTTGCAAATTTTTGAGGAAGGAATATGGGATAGGGACTATGGTTCCCATGGTCATAGGGGAAGGGGAAGTAGACATAGGTTCAGTAGTGTCGATATGAGTGTGGTGAGGGGATGATGGAGTGGTGCAATGGGCCTATGTGGTTGAGCTAGGTGGTCTGTTAGTGAACTCCTCAGTGATGGGAGTGGGATGGGTCTTGACTGGTGAGTCATAGATAATAGTGATGATGGGAATGTAAGAGGGAATAGGGGTGGTGGTGTGAGTTGGTGGTGGAAAGAAAGAAATGGGAGTAGCATCAGTGACAATGGTGTCAGTGGTGGAGATGGACGGAGAGTCGAAGCGTATTTTATTATGAGGAAAAGTAGTAGCAAAGGATTTGTGGAGCTTCTTACTAAAAATAGTGGCATCATCTGTAATTGATAGGAATGGGAGAAGAATTGATTGGGGTAGTGTCTCCTCATCTCCTTCTTCTTCTTCGTTGTCTAACACTAGGGGCATCCTCTCTCTCTTTGATGTGATCATTCTTGGGCCTGCGCCCTTGGTCTATATTGGAGCTAGCCATTGTGATATCATGTGAATTGTATATGAGATGTCTAATCTCTTATGCTCTTTGGTGACCCCATTCCATGCAGTGACCTCCTTTTCCAAAATTTTCTCATATAGATAAAAAGGCAGAGGAGGAGTGTTAAATATTGAAGGAACTGCACCTAAAGGCCTCGCAAATGTCTTAGTTCATGCCAAACCAGATGTTTTGGGTGTGTCAGTTGAGCAGTTCCTATGGAATCCTCATTCAATATGTAGCTCAAATAAGGTCGTTGTTCCACTGAAAAAAGGCAATGTCGTGGTATCTTGAGTGAGCGGTAGCAGTGAGACTATGCAGGGGTCGAAGATCTTGGAAATACGACTATTAGGAGTGTGGGAGAGGATTTGACCCTGAGGTGGCTGCCACTTCAACATAGTGAATGTGACCAACTAGTATCCATATATGAAGTACGTGGCTCAGTCATGCACATCGGCACAGGCCTACATTATTTCCATGAGCAAGTACTTACACCAATTTAAAGGTGCTTCATTTTTGCTAAACTCAACCACTGTTATGGCGTCAAGTGTGAACTCACCTTACGAGTAGTTATTCATGACCTTGCCTGCAATTAAATAGAAGGTTTAGTGGACCTGCTCATCGTGTGTGGGTTCAATCTATGCTACAAGACCTCCTTGCCTTGTTCCATATTTGTCGTAGAGGCTAATCTCACCTTTTTGCGTCCATTCTTCCTTGATCCCTGGAACCCTTGCATCATGTCCTATCCTTACATAGTTAAACCAATAAACTTGTGAATGTCTTCCACATGGATGGGATAGGCCTTTTCCAACCATAAATCACCAATGTGCATTGGGTTGAAGATAAACTTTGTGCACCAAGCGACTTATCCAGTAGTGTAAAACACCGGTATGTCACATAAATTCAGCAAAGTAGTGTCCCAGAGGGTAGGAAGTATGGTTTCCACTCCCACTGTAATTCATCAGTCTGTAGGATCACGAAATCCATGAATGTTTTTATTATCCATATGAGGGCACTGTGAAGCATCTACGAGATCGATGTCAAGCAGTAGAGTTGGCTCGAATTTCCAATGAATATTTCCCAGAAATTCAACTCATGATCAACGAATTCCTTTAGAATAGGGAGTTTTGGAAGATATCCCTAATCGGATGTGTGAACTATCCTGGTAGACCTACATTGGTAAAAAATTAAAACATGTGGATAGAGGCGTGGGTGTGGGCTCATGGAATTCACAAGGGTTTCAAGGACTCGGTATGCAAATAACTTGATTAAAAAACAATAACGTTAAATAGTCGGGAAATATGAGTTTATAGGCAACATTAGGGATGTGTCATGACTACATAGGGTATTCACTCAATGAACCTATGACACAATGCCTACGTTCATGGGGTATTAAAGAATACGCCTAATTTCAGTAGATATTGATAAATAACTCCAAAAATCCTTTTGTTTAACCCCCCTCCCAATACGTCTTTCCAATAAAATAAACCCCAATTTTAACTAGCTACCTCTTTTTTTACCCCCTAATACCTATAAACCCCTTAAGACCCCACATGCTCCCCCAAATACCTACAATATATTGACCTTATTTTTCACAATTAAAAAATCCCCTTTATGAATGAACATGATAAGATATTGGTCAACAAGGTGAAGTCCCCGTGCATGACTAGCAGTCATTAGGAGATACAACGTGGAGGTAATTTGGAATTAACGTTGGATATGACCATTAAACGTGGTGAAATATAAGAGGTGGTTTGGGAAATAAAGAGTAGAAGCGAGAACACAGTAATGGGACATCGGGGTGATCAAAAAAGTAATTACTACACCAGTGATTAACCGGAAAGGTAATGACATTTGTTGGGATTTAAATGACTCGGACTGGTCTTGACTGATTGGCAATCAAAAAGGTACCAACAACACTTAACTAACAAGGTGATAGGGATGTGGGATGGATTTTGAATTTGACAACTACTAAATACCTGAACGATTTGACACAGACCTCCAAACCCACAAAGGTAAAAACCGAGCTGGATAAACTGAAAACGAAAACTAGACTCTAGGACAAGTGATAGTTGGACACATCACCATTTTATTTAATGAAAAAGGAAAACATCAAAAACATATAAAAACCTACCTACTAGATTCACTCTCGATGACAGGAGTGTTGCAAAACTTTGCTTATTGATTAGAAACGTAGGTCTTCGTGCATGCCCAAATCATCCATCATGGATGAAGAATGCCATCAAGTTGTATGAGTATAACAACTACGGACTCACAAATTTCCACAACTACAAAGGGTCTAAGCCAATGCATTTGTCGTTTCTCTGGATGATTTTGATACTTATTTCCGTACAACAGAACTTGATTACCTTGCACAAAATATTTATTCTTAATATCCATGTCATGCCAAGCTTTCTAATGAGCCTTCTCCACTATCTGATGAAAATCGGCCAAAAAATGATATTTTTCCAATTCCAATAGCTCTGTGACCCGTTCTACAACTGGTTCATCATCTATCATATGAGTTACATGCACAATATATAAGTTGGGAGAGATGAACTCGGTGGGAACAATTACTTCTCTTCCATAAACCAATTGCAACTGAGTACACTTATGCAGTTTATTTGTAGTAGTCCTCTAAACCCATAATATTGTTGGAACCTTGTCATCCTAGTTGTCCCTATTTTTGCAACACAACTTGGTTAATCCCCACTCCAGAATTGATGCAGGAGCATCACTCCATGTCATCAAGTTGTTATCAAATAAATTGGTAGGTGCGAACACTAACAGATCTCCCTAGATCCACCTGGATATAGAACAAAACAGGACAGGACACGACTCTTTCCCTAATTTGTAGTCATTGAATCTACTAATAAGAAGGAATGAGTGGAATAACTTTATATCGCTTCCTTAGTTCTCTGTTGTTCCCGCTTCACTTCGGTGCTCTTGTGAAATCAGGTCCAAGACAACACAAACCAACCAAAGTGAAGATAGCAAAGTACATTCAATGTCAACCTATGCATATGATCAAGGATTTATGCAATAAAATAAGAGTGATTTTATGGGAAAGGGACATGCCCCTATATTATATTAAATGAAAGTAGAAGATACAACCGGATTGCCTTGATGTCACAAGATTCCTTTCAGTGACCCTTGGTTCCAACACACACACTTGCTCTACATTTACATGAAGAAGATCTAGTGCAACTTTATCGACCAAATAGAGTCTTCAAGTTTCTGTCCAAACAGAGTTCTTCACACAATTCTTTCACCAATTCTTCATCCAATATTTCTTAACCTTTTCCATGAGAAACCTTTCAATATATAGGAGAAGGAGAGATGGTTAAATGGATGAGGATGATCCCACTAAATCTGAGAAGTCATTAGGATGCCAACCATGTGAATGCCAACTCATTTTCTAGAAGATTCCCTTCTAGAACCTTCATGACCTCTTCTCTTTTCCAAGATTTGAAACAAGTTCGCACCCTACCTATAGAGAAGACTGTGAATAGTTCGCACCCTAAGTGTGGGTTTCCTGTGAGAATGAAGGATTCTCACACCTTGTAATATAGGCAGCCTGCGAACTCATCTTAAAAATGTGTTTTTTGGAAGAAGACAGCAGTCACTTTCTCAGGGAAAAAGTCCTTGTGGGAGCCTAAATACATCACTTGTAGAGACATCACTAGAGTGACCAAAATCATGTGTAACGGAATGCCCCCCAAAGTATGAGGCCGAAACTTGTGACAACCGAAATACTTTGTAAAATGCATGTGTGTGTCAGAAACAAGGAGTGCACCTAATCGGAAACCTGTAAACAACCAAGCATCTACAGAATATAATACCAGTTCTAAGGTAGGCATTCCCATGCTCAAATCACAAATGAATGGAATCATCAATGTAGGTCATGGCCACCAATCATACACCGTGGATCCATGTCGTCAAAATGATACATAGCCACCAGGAATACACTGTGGATATATGTGAGAAGACTTGAGTTAAGACATAGCCACGTAACATACAAAGTGGATCTATGTGCCGATACAAATCATACATACTCCATCACAGCCTGGATCAAAAAGATGAGACCTAGGGTCTTCAATCCTGTCACCTGAAAGTATGAATCTATCCATGCGATTACATGTGCTGAAGTTGAACATGGTAGAAACCACTTGATTACCGATTACTGATGAAAACCGTTAACAAGTGCAATGGAAATCACCATTGATGTCAATGACTCCCAAGGTATCGAAGTACAATCCGAATGAATGTGAATGAATGAGATGAAGTCGAGCATGCGACAGAATCTCTCGATCAGGGATCAATGATGTGAAACCCCTGTCGAAAGTGAAGAGACCTGCCATTAAGGCATGTAGGTTCCAAGGTACTAAATGATTTCTAAGTCTCATTTCCGTATAATGAGTTGGATTCAATGGAACAAGACTCATCACATGAGGGCCTTGATGTATCCCCCATCAATGACACGAAATAAGTAACAGATTTTGAGGGTGAAACAAAGTATGAATACGGGTTGAAACAGACACAGGGAATGCCGACATAGTAAGAATGGACAACTGCAGATGGCCGACTCAATAGAGGGATCGTTCGAACTTCTCTTGAACATATGAACGATGCGACCAAGGACTTGACAGTACTGACTCAAAGACGACCCAAGATATGACCTTGTAACAATTCAAACGAGAGACAAATGGATTTCCCAATCAGGATTCAAATGACGAATAGGGGGTGTCATGTTCAAGAGAGATGCTTACTACCATTAATACGAATATGAAAACATATCCCTTTCCCAAAATTTCCCCCACCATTTTTGGCGAGTACCTCTTTATTTTTACACAACCTTGAGGAGGATAACATATGCTTGTTGACATAAGCTCATCCTTCGGATGAGTCCCTCGGAGTATATTTAACGAACCCTAGGAAGGAGCGGTTCGGTCCCATTACGGGTCTTTCGATGTTCTTTTAACGAGTCCAAGGATAGAAAACTCGGGGGATTTTCATGTTTTGAGAGTCTGAAAAAAACTTAAAGAGAACTCTCTTAGTTCCTTTTTCGTAAAAGAGTTCAACGAAACCGAAAAAGTGATAAACTATCGCCTATCGAACGTTTTCTTCAAATACTTTAACGAGCATGAAAAGAACAAGATCGCTCGGCAATCTTTTTTTTTTTGTGGAGTGTAAAAAGAGATTAAAGGATACTCCTTTACGTTCGTCATTTTTGTGTTACCATGACGAGTACGAAAAGATGAGAAAAAGTATACTCGGTTACGTTCTCATATATTTTCGAGCGCGAGAATGAACGAAGACTGAGCTCAAGGTTTTTTCTAAAAAACCCTAAAAAAGTAGTCGTACATGCGTCAAAAATAAAAAAACACATGCACCCCCTCGTCTGGACTTCGAAGTTGCTATATCTATGAAAAACAACACTCACAAGGCTATTAGGGTATTAGGTTTTATAAACAAAGAAATAAAAATAATATAAAAAATCAAATAAAAAATAGTAAAAAGTGAATAAATATGGGTGAAAATGACTTTTTACCATTTCATTGTTACTTTGCCCAAAAAATTGTCCAACATACCTCATTTTCCCCCAAATTTCTTTGCTCGATTGCGGGAGGCACAAGTGATCATTCGGTGAACGGTTTTAGCCAACGAGGTAATCTATTGATTCTTTAACTTTTCTATGGTTTATTTTTTGTTTTCATTGGCAATTTTTGGGTTTTTAGTCCATTTTTGGGTCGAAACATGCGCCCGAGCATTCTCGCAGGTGGGCCATGCGGGACCTGCGAGAATCTAAGATTCTCACAGGTGGCCTTCAGGGCACCTGTGATAATCTCTCACTGTGCAAAAGGTCCACCTGCGGGAGCCGAAAAATGGATTTTAAAGTGAGGTTTTGCACAATAAAAATTATGCAAGAGTTTAAAACAAGTTGTTGACTCCCCTCTCATGGCTCTTTTGCAGGTGTTTGACCATCATGATGTTGGAATGTAGAGAAAGAGAACATGAGGAGGATGATACCATTGTCAGGAATGACCTGGGTACAGTCACTGCCCTTCGGAATTGTGGGCTCTTGAAATGTTTTAGGATTTCGGGCATGAGAGCCCAACTCAGGTTGTTGGAATACCTGGCCCACATGTAGGACATGGATCAACAGTTATTTCATGTGGGAGTCCATACGATGACACTAGATATCAAGGATATCTATTTTCTAACGGGGTTGTCACGACATGGATACCATGCTACTTTGACCGGAGGTAGAGGCGGAGGACTCCCTATGAGCAAGTATTGTCGTCGATATTGTGTTCCCGAGGAAGAGAGAAGAAAGGGTAAGGTTTCCATTTGGGGGGTATAAGATCTGACCCTACGGACTATCTTTCTTACTATTTCATGCATGGCTGGGAGCACGGCTCCACACATGGCTCTCCAGAGCTATTTCCAATATGCCATAGAGTGCACAGAGCCTCGGGTCTTCAATTGGTCGGATGCAGTTCTCCGCAATATGAAGAGACAATTGATGAAGTGCAGAAAGGGTGACTTGAAGCAGTTTGGGTAAGGGTCACTTTTGGTGTCATTCTTCCTCGAGAGGATCCCACTGCTGCGACTACAGGTTGATTGGGGTTTACCGGCCCCACAGGATCCGAGGATGCTGAGTTGGTGTAACCTCATGGCTCGACACATAGTAGGGCCTATAATCAAGTATAATGATTCATTTTTTGACTGGTTGAGGCCCTAGATGTTGATGATCGGCGACTACACATATGCTGGTTTGGATTTCCGAGGGGATCCAGATTTGGCCCTGCCTGAGGATGCTCAGTGGGGTGACTTAGGTAAAAAGTACACATTTTGTTCTTTTTAAATGTTTTTGCAAATTTTATCATATGAAATGTTTTTATGTTTATCCAAGAACTAATCAAAAAAATTATTTTTCATGACACAGATGTGGGGCCATATCGACCTCCAGGAATGTCTCCCATTCAACGGCAAGGAGAATCGGCTCCAGTGGCGAGATGGGATGTCGAAGAATATGAGGCAGTGGAACAGAACTTGGAGGGGTTGACCGCAGATGTCCCATATATTTCTATTGGGGAGATCCCGAGACATTACCAACACCATACTGTGGGAGTTTCTGAGTCTCTCAGTCGACTGCTCCATAGGGTAGCCCAAGCAGTTGTGTGTTATCGTGAGCATCATCCATGATGCTATTTTGTAGAATCTATGGGCTTCATATTTTGAGATTTTCATCCTTGAATAGAAACTTTTTGTAAAAACTTTTGATCGTTATATACATATATATGACTTCTACCGGCTTATTTTGTGTTGTGTTATACATGTAATGTGTGATACAATATAAGGACCTTGCCACATAGCTTCAAATTTTTCGGCTCCTAGCACATCCTGATCTTGTTAGTAAAGGAGAACCAGATCACCTTCGTAGAAAATGTGTGGCTTGACATGTTTGTCATATTGGGATTTGACACGTTTATTCTAGGCTTCTATAACTAGGGTGGTATCACGACGGGTTTCGTCTAATTGCATGAGATACAACAGACGTTCTTCTTCGGCAGAAGTTTTTGGGAGAAGTTCGACGGCTATTTTTAGGGAGGGTATCTCACATTCAATAGAAAGATGGCTTCTAGACCATAGACTAACTGGAACAGTGTAAACCCGGTAGCAAACTTAATGGATGTCTGGTAAGCCCACAATGTTGAAAACAACATTGTGTGCCAACTCATTTTGTGAATCCCTATCATTCATCGAAGCATGGTAATGAGGATTTTGTTTATTGCTTCAACTTGGTCATTGGCTTGTGGGTAATAGGGTGTTGATTTTTCATGGAAAAGACCCAACTTTTTAGTGAGTTCGGACATCATGAATTTTCTAAAGTGGCTACCGTGGTCAGTAACGATAGCTTGAGGAACACCAAAACGAGCAATGATGTGATTGAATATAAATAATGATGCAGTCCTTCCAGTATTTTCAAATGTTGGCATTCCCTCGGCCCATTTCGTAAAATAATCTACGGCTACAATAATGTATCCATACCCCCCGACCGAGTGAGGGTGACATGTCATGAAATCGATACCCCGTTTCGCAAAAGGACCAATGGAGACCACAGGGTGTAGAGGAGAAGGGTGTGATCGTATTTTATTTTTGTAGGTTTGGAAAGCGTGGCATTTTTGGACAGCAATTATACAATCGTTGAATAAAGAAGTCCAAAAATACCCCACTTGTAAGATCTTCTAGGCAGTAGCATACCCAAACATGTGACCACCACAGGATCCAGAATGGCAGTCATTTAGGGATTTCTCGACTTCGTCAAATGTGAGGTAGCGTCAAAAAATGGAGTCAATCCCACGACGATAAAGAGTATCATCGAGGATAATATACTGACTTGCTTGGTAGCGTATTCGACGGCAGTCAGTGCTAGACAAATTGGGCCGAAAAGTCTGGGTTTGGAGATATATGATGATATCTCTGTACCAAAGGTCATCGGAACAAATCAGGAAAAGGGATTCATTGGGTAATGAATCTGTTGCTACATTTTCCGTCTCAAAGCAGGGAAGGTCACATATTAACTCGGCAAACACCAAGTATTTCTTGAACTTAGCACGTTCGAATTCTAATTCAAACTCCTGGAGTATTATGATCCATTTGGAGTATTTTCCCCCTAGCAATTGGCGTGTAAGAATGTGCTGCATAGGGTTGCAGTTAGAAATTACCGTAGTCTTGCGAGAAAGGATATAGTGCCGGAAACGTTGAACAACTTGGACGGCTGCCAAGGCAAATTTTTCAACATGTAAATACTTGGTTTCGGTAGTCGTGAGACTTCGAATCAAGTAATAGATGACATGATCGTCATGAGAATCATCCTCTTGGATGAGAACCATAGCGATGGTACAGTCTGAGGCTGCGAGGTAGAGGAAATAATCCCAACTATAATCCAGTGGGAAGAGTGGTGGGGTACGTGTCAAAGACAGTTTCAAAGCTTCGAAAGATTTGTTGGCAGTGGTATCCCATATGAACTCAGAACTTTTCTTGAGCAGTCGCGTAAATCCAAGAGTTAGCTCATCATAGTTCGAGATGAAACGATGGAGAAAGTTTGCCTTCGCTTGCAAACTTTGTAACTGGAGAAGTGAGGAAGGAGGAGGGATATTGAGAATTACCTCGACCTTCAAAGTATCTACCTTTATCCCTTGATGTAAAACAATAAATCCCATAAGTCGGCCGGATTCTACACAAAAAACACATTTGTGGGGATTCAAGCGTATGTGGTAAAACCGACATCAAAGGAAAATGGCACAGAGGTGTATTGGATGATCTACACGACGCATGGAATGAGCGGGTAAGTCATCAAGATATGGCTGCACGATGTGCTTTATATCATGAAAGGTGTAAGACATAGCACGTTGAAAAGTTGCACCGGCATTCTTTTAACCAAATGGAAGTTTTCGGTAGGTGAAAGTGACCCAATGACAAATAAAAGTGGTCTTATGTTGGTCCGCGGGTACGATATTGATTTGATTATATCCATAGAAACCATCCATTAGAGAGAAGATTTCACTTCCGGCACAAGACCGGTCTTTTGTAGAATCTATGGGCTTCATATTTTGAGATTTTGATCCTTGGATAGAAACTTTTTGTAAAATATTTTGATCGTTATATACATATATATGACTTCTACCGGCTTATTTTGTGTTGTGTTATACATGTAATGTGTGATAGGTTTATAAATGTCCCAAATGTTTGTCTAACACATAGTTAGCTAATGCATCAGTCAATGTATTTAGACATCTAGGAATGTGTTGATATTCAATATAATCAAAATAACGTTCCAAGAGGCGAATTCATAAATATACCTATAATAAATTAGGACTTTGGATAGCATAGACTTTACTTAACTTTAGTACTACTAGCTATGAATCGAGTCGTATAACCAGGTGGCGGATATCAAGAGAAATAGCGTCAATCAACAATTCGATGAGGACACTATATTCTGCAATATTATTGGTCACATGACCAAGGCACACACCTCGTAGACTGATAAGTTCGTTTGTAGGTGCGTAAATTGCCCATGTAGCAGAAGCGAGGTTCTGAGTACTATGGCTAGCACCATCGACGAAGCCAATGTGGGGTGGCGAAGACTCCGACATCTAGAAACCAGACACAACGCAAGATAAGTGGTCGAGGGCAGAGACCAAATAACGAAAAATCATACTAAACTAACACATAAAAAGTATGATACAATAAAATACAAGCACTCATGCACATGTGATATTAAGCATAGTACTTCTTTAAGTACAACCCATTTCTGTGTTCACTCAAAAGGATACCATCGTAGTCCACCAACTCGTAAGCTCCTTTCCCCAAAATGCATCTTACAATATAAGGACCTTGCCACATAGCTTCAAATTTTTTGGCTCCTAGCATATCCTGATCTTGTTAGTAAAGGAGAACAAGATCACCTTCGTAGAAAATGTGTGGCTTGACATGTTTGTCATATTGGGCTTTGACACGTTTATTCTAGGCTTCTATAACTAGGGTGGCATCGCGACGGGTTTCGTCTAATTGCATGAGATACATCAGACGTTCTTCTTCGGCATAAGTGTTTGGGAGAAGTTCGACGGATATTTTTAGGGAGGGTATCTCACATTCAATCGGAAAGATGGCTTCTAGACCATAGACTAACTGGAATGGTGTAAACCCGGTAGCAAACTTAATGGATGTCTGGTAATCCCACAATGCTGAAAACAACATTGTGTGCCAACTCATTTTGTGAATCCCTATCATTCATCGAAGCATGGTAATGAGGATTTTGTTTATTGCTTCAACTTGGTCATTGGCTTGTGGGTAATAGGGTGTTGATTTTTCATGGAAAATACCCAACTTTTTAGTGAGTTCGGACATCATGAAGTTTCTAAAGTGGCTACCATTGTCAGTAACGATAGCTTGAGGAACACCAAAACGAGCAATGATGTGATTGGATATAAATAATGATGCAGTCCTTCCAGTATTTTCAAATGTTGGCACTCCCTCGGCCCATTTCATAAAATAATCTATGACTACAATAATGTATCCATGCCCCCCAACCAAGTGAGGGTGACATGTCATGAAATCGATACCCCGTTTCGCAAAAGGACCAATGGAGACCACAGGGTGTAGAGGAGAAGGGTGTGATCATATTTTATTTTTGTAGGTTTGGAAAGCGTGGCATTTTTGGAGAGCAATTATACAATCGTTGAATAAAGAAGTCCAAAAATACCCCACTTGTAAGATCTTCTAGGCAATAGCATACCCGAACATGTGACCACCACAGGCTCCAGAATGGCAGTCATTTAGGGATTTCTCGACTTCGTCAAATGTGAGGTAGCGTCAAAAAATGGAGTCAATCCCACGACGATAAAGAGTATCATCGAGGATAATATACTGACGGGCTTGGTAGCGTATTCGACGGCAGTCAGTGCTAGACAAATTGGGCCGAAAAGTATGGGTTTGGAGATATATGATGATATCTCCGTACCAAAGGTCATCGGAACAAATCAGGAAAAGGGATTCATCGGGTAATGAATCTGTTGCTACATTTTCCGTCTCAGAGCAGGGAAGGTCGCATATTAACTCGGCAAACACCAAGGATTTCTTGAACTTAGAACGTTCAAATTCTAATTCAAACTCCTGGAGTATTATGATCCATTTGGAGTATTTTCCCCCTAGCAATTGGCGTGTAAGAATGTGCGGCATAGGGTTGCAGTTAGAAATTACCGTAGTCTTGCGAGAAAGGATATAGTGTCGGAAACGTTGAACAGCTTGGACGGCTGCCAAGGCTAGTTTTTCAACATGTAAATACTTGGTTTCGGTAGTTGTGAGACTTCGAATCAAGTAATAGATGGCATGATCGTCATGAGAATCATCCTCTTGGATGAGAACCATAGCGATGGTATAGTCTGAGGCTGTGAGGTAGAGGAAATAATCCCAACTATAATCCAGTGGGAAGAGTGGTGGGGTACGTTTCAAAGACAGTTTCAAAGCTTCGAAAGATTTGTTGGCAGTGGTATCCCATACGAACTCAGAACTTTTCTTGAGCAGTCGCGTAAATCCAAGAGTTAGCTCAGCATAGTTCGAGATGAAATGATGGAGAAAGTTTGCCTTCGCTTGCAAACTTTGTAACTGGCGAAGTGACGAAGGAGGAGGGATATTGAGAATTACCTCGACCTTCAAAGTATATACCTTGATCCCTTGACATGAAACAATAAAGCCCATAAGTCGGCCGGATTCTACACAAAAAACACATTTGTGGGGATTCAAGCGTATGTGGTAAAACCAACATCAAAGGAAAATGGCGCAGAGGTGTATTGGATGATCTACACGATGCATGGAATGAGCGGGTACGTCATTGAGATATGGCTGCACGATGTACTTTATATCATGAAAGGTGTAACACATAGCACGTTGAAAAGTTGCACCGGCATTCTTTTAACCAAATGGAAGTTTTCGGTAGGTGAAAGTGACCCAATGACAAATAAAAGTGGTCTTATGTTGGTCCACGGGTACGATATTGATTTGATTATATCCATAGAAACCATCCATTAGAGAGAAGATTTCACTTCCGGCACAAGACCGGTCTTTTGTAGAATCTATGGGCTTCATATTTTGAGATTTTGATCCTTGGATAGAAAATTTTTGTAAATTTTTTTTATCGTTATATACATATATATGACTTCTACCGGCTTATTTTGTGTTGTGTTATACATGTAATGTGTGATCGGTTTATAAATGTCCCAAATGTCTGTCTAACACATAGTTAGCTAATGCATCAATCAATGTATTTAGACATCTAGGAATGTGTTGATATTCAATATAATCAAAATAACGTTCCAAGAGGCGAATTCATAAATATACCTATAATAAATTAGGACTTTGGATAGAATAGACTTTACTTAACTTTAGTACTACTAGCTATGAATTGATTCATATAACCAGGTGGCGGATATCAAGTGAAATAGCGTCAATCAACAATTCGATGAGGACACTATATTCTGCAATATTATTGGTCACATGACCAAGGCACGCACCTCGTAGAATGATAAGTTCATTTGTAGGTGCGTAAATTGCCCATGTAGCAGAAGCGAGGTTCTGAGTACTACGGCTAGCACCATCGACGAAGCCAATGTGGGGTGGCGAAGACTCCGCCATCTAGAAACTAGACACAACGCAAGATAAGTGGTTGAGGGAAGAGACCAAATAACGAACAATCATACTAAAGTAACACATAAAAAGTATGATACAATAAAATACAAGCACTCATGCATAGGTGATCTTAAGCATAGTACTTCTTTAAGTACAACCCATTTCTGTGTTCACTCAAAAGGATACCATCGTAGTCCACCAACTCGTAAGATCCTTTCCCCAAAACGCGTCTTACAATATAAGAACCTTGCCACATAGCTTCAAATTTTTTGGCTCCTAGCATATCCTGATCTTGTTAGTAAAGGAGAACCAGATCACCTTCGTAGAAAATGTGTGGCTTGACATGTTTGTCATATTGGGCTTTGACACGTTTATTCTAGGCTTCTATAACTAGGGTGGCATCGCGACGGGTTTTGTCTAATTGCATGAGATACAACAGACGTTCTTCTTCGGCAAAAGTGTTTGGGAGAAGTTCGACGGCTATTTTTATGGAGGGTATCTCACATTCAATCGAAAAGATGGCTTCTAGACCATAGACTAACTGGAACGGTGTAAACCCAGTAGCAGACTTAATGGATGTCTGGTAAGCCCACAATGCTGAAAACAACATTGTGTGCCAACTCATTTTGTGAATCCCTATCATTCATCGAAGCATGGTAATGAGGATTTTGTTTATTGCTTCAACTTGGTCATTGGCTTGTGGGTAATAGGGTGTTGATTTTTCATGGAAAAGACCCAAATGTTTAGTGAGTTTGGACATCATGAAGTTTCTAAAGTGGCTACCGTGGTCAGTAACAATAGCTTGAGGAACACCAAAATGAGCAATGATGTGATTGAATATAAATAATGATGCAGTCCTTCCAGTATTTTCAAATGTTGGCATTCCCTCGGCCCATTTCGTAAAATAATCTACGGCTACAATAATGTATCCATGCCCCCCGACCGAGTGAGGGTGACATGTCATGAAATCGATACTCCGTTTCACAAAAGGACCAATGGAGACCACAGGGTGTAGAGGAGAAGGGTGTGATCGTATTTTATTTTTGTAGGTTTGGAAAGCGTGGCATTTTTGGACAGAAATTATACAATCGTTGAATAAAGAAGTCCAAAAATACCCCACTTGTAAGATCTTCTAGGCAGTAGCATACCCGAACATGTGACCACCACAAGCTCCAGAATGGCAGTCATTTAGGGATTTCTTGACTTCGTCAAATGTGAGGTAGCATCAAAAAATGGAGTCAATCCCACGACGATAAAGAGTATCATCGAGGATAATATACTGACGTGCTTGGTAGCGTATTCGACGACAGTCAGGGCTAGACAAATTGGGCCGAAAATTCTGGGTTTGGAGATATATGATGATATCTCCATACCAAAGGTCATTGGAACAAATCAGGAAAAGGGATTCATCGGGTAATGAATCTATTGCTACATTTTCCGTCTCAGATCAGGGAAGGTCGCATATTAACTCGGCAAACACCAAGGATTTATTGAACTTAGCACGTTCAAATTCTAATTCAAACTCCTGGAGTATTATGATCCATTTGGAGTATTTTCCCCCTAGCAATTGGAATGTAAGAATGTGCTGCATAGGGTTGCAGTTAGAAATTACCGTAGTCTTGCGAGAAAGGATATAGTGCCGGAAACGTTGAACAGCTTGGACGGCTGCCAAGGCCAGTTTTTCAACATGTAAATACTTGGTTTCGATAGTCGTGAGACTTCGAATCAAGTAATAGATGACATGATCGTCATGAGAATCATCCTCTTGGATGAGAACCATAGAAATGGTACAGTCTGAGGCTACGAGGTAGAGGAAATAATCCCAACTATAATCCGGTGGGAAGAGTGGTGGGGTACGTGTCAAAGACAGTTTCAAAGCTTCGAAAGATTTGTTGGCAGTGGTATCCCATACGAACTCAGAACTTTTCTTGAGGAGTCGTGTAAATCCAAGAGTTAGCTCAGCATAGTTCGAGATGAAACGATGGAGAAAGTTTACCTTCGCTTGCAAACTTTGTAACTGGCGAAGTGAGGAAGGAGAAGGGAGATTGAGAATTACCTCGACCTTCAAAGTATCTACCTTGATCCCTTGACGCAAAACAATAAAGCCCATAAGTCAGTCGGATTCTACACAAAAAACACATTTGTGGGGATTCAAGCGTATGTGGTAAAACCAACATCAAAGGAAAATGGCGCAGAGGTGTATTGGATGATCTACACGACGCATGGAATGAGCGGGTAAGTCATCTAGATATGGCTGCATGATGTGCTTTATATCATGAAAGGTGTAAGACATAGCACGTTGAAAAGTTGCACCGGCATTCTTTTAACCAAATGGAAGTTTTCGGTAGGTGAAAGTGACCCAATGACAAATAAAAGCGGTCTTATGTTGGTCTGCGGGTACGATATTGATTTGATTATATCCAGAGAAACCATCCATTAGAGAGAAGATTTCACTTCTGGCACAATCGTCGACGATCTGGTCAACGAAGGGGGTAGGAAATTTGTCTTTAGGACAAGCTTTGTTAATGTCCCTATAATCAATGCACACGCGGATTGTGCCTTGTTTCTTGTCAATCAGAACAATATTGGAAACCCAGTCAGTTAGAGCCACAGGGTAAATAAAGCCATCTTTGAGAAGTTTCTCAACTTCAAGCTTGATAGCGGTTGCTTTACGTGGGTGGACCGGAGGAAGTCGTTGTTGGACGGGTTTAGCGCTTGGGTATGTCTTAATATCATGTACCACAATGTCAGGGTAAATCCTCGGCATTTCTTTATAGCTCCATGCAAAGATGTCACGAAATTCTTGGAAAAGAGACTTGTAGGTGACAACTTCGTCATGGGAACATGAAGCTCTAATATGCACACTTTCGAGAACTCCAGGTTTTATGGATATGTCGATGGGGATGGTGGGTGAGATATTACTTAAGTTTCCTTCGTAGAACATATCGTGTGTAGACTCGGGAATGGTATAAATGAGGACAACGGTCGACGGGGTCGAGATTCGTTGGTAACCCTCGATGGTGCTTTGTTCCAAGAAGAGGATGGAATGATGATGTCCATCATCCCAAGGGGTATATTCCATGGAAATAACAGACATAATCATCTCATCTATAGGGAAAATGATGCAGAATGGATCTGGAGATAAATCACCAAGAGAGGGGGTAGAAGGGGTTGCCAATTGAATGGCTTGATAAGAAGATTTGACCGAACTCAAAGGAATTCCATCACCATAATGAAGATGATCGTCGGGGTTGGGTACCATCCACGGGTCATAAGGTGCAGGGGTTCCATGAACAGAGGTGGAGATCATGTTGATCGTGGTGACAAACGGATGTGGAACATCAGGTGGTGGAATGGGGAAAGTACCCATCAAAGAGGAATCTTTAAGAAGACCCACACCGACATTCTCATATCCAAGGGGGGTTTTTTCAATGAAAGGTACGTTTTCGGTACGTGCATCAGAGTGAAAGAAGGCCAATTGGTCTACAGTAACTACTTTTCCTTGATGTGGGAAATGCACGACACGGAAAAGAGTGGACACAATTGTACGCATGGAATCAATTCAGCTATGGCCAAGTAGAAGGTTGTAATCAAGAGGAGCATCAAAGACCTCCACTTCAACGTTGGCCTTTTTTCCTTCTAACGTAATAGGCAACGAAGGGAGGACACCATAAGGCTTAAAACTAGAGCCATTGAAGGATTTGAGCGTGTTGTGGGATTCAGTCAAAGGAGGAGAGTTGATGGCTTTCTAGCAGGTAATAGACATGACACACATCGAGGCACCCTCATCAATAATTGTTCTACAAATGTTTTTGTCGGAGACAATAACTTGTATTTGGAATGCGAATTGAGGGGGTAACCTTGGAATGTGATCTTCCAAGTCAAAAATTATCAAATTTGTATCCGTAGGGTTGATTCCACCAATAGATTTCAATAGTGCCTTCCGTTGTATAGGACAACTCTGAAGGACTTCAAGGGATGACATCGCGGATGGTGCTTGGGCCAGATCTTTGACAATATTGTAGTTTTGGGCAGCACGTGCATGAGGATTGAAATCCTATTTTCAAACAACACCCTTTGGAGGAGGGCGAAGGACTATATCTAGACTCGATCGTTCAAGATGAAGAGGACCGTTGGTAGGTGGAGTCATGGGAGATGGTTGGACCAACGAAGGAGGCATTGCATCAACCTTCTCTTTGGAGGAAGAATAATCTTTGGCTCGAGTGGTAAGTGTGATGTCATTCTTCTTTGAATCACATGTACACATTAGGACATAGGATGTATTAGAGGGGGAAGATTAGTCATGAATGACCAATTGGGCTTGTTGTTGAGAAGGGAAGGGTTGTGACAACACGACCAGAATGGGGGGTTTCGGGATCCCCTGAAGGAACTTAGTAACCTCAGCTCGTCGTGGACAATTCTTAGTGTAGTGATCATCACCACAGATAAGACAAGGGTATCGGGGTTTGTTCTTATCCCTATCGTCAACAGGTGGTGTTTTGGTTTTCTCAGTTTGCGGATTATTTTTATCCTCCTTGTTCTTACCCTTTCCTTTTTTGGATTTATTTTTGTCGGTGGGGGTAGATTGAACAGAGTTTACCTCAGAAGTCTTGCTGGTGGGAGGGGTAGGAGACGGAGCATTTTGAACATTAGAAGAAATGGATTTGGGGTTGTTGCTAGAGGTTTGGATGGAATGAGGTTGGGCATGGGAAGTGCCAATCACTCCGTCAGATGCATGAGAAGTAGCAGGAGTAGTTGAAGTAGCAAAAGTAGAAGGACGAGGTGTGTCAGGGAGTAAGTCATAAAGAGTACCCATTTGGGAGTAAACAAGGTCGAGGTATTGAGCACGACTGATTGCCTGTTCTTTTGTGAAAACTCCACCCATCGCGATGTCATGAGCGATGTCATTCATGAATGATTTCGTGAACAAATATGCCAGCAACTGATCGGGAAGTTCGAGTTTGATGAGGCATCGTCTTCGTCGCCACTCATGAATGTGATCAGAGATATGAATGGATTTGGTTTGTTTAAAAGAACTCAAAATTTCAATTCATGTTTCGTAGTGGATCGGTAACTGGTAGTGGGTGAGGAAATCCATAGTGAGGGTGTTGAACTCGACAAAGAAGCCTCGTGGTAATTCTATATACCACTTCACGACGGAACCTGTGAGGGTCTGCTGAAAAAGGCATAAATGAATAGAGTCATCCATCAAGGAGTTGGATGAGCACCAAAGGTGAAAATTCATTACATGATTGTTCGGGTCCTCTCCCGGTTTACCATCAAATTTAGGGATGTTGGATGGTAGTTTGGCCATTATGGCGGGCCATTGAGGAGAGTGATGGATCAGATCATTTAAAATACTCAACAGATCAGGGAGGTCCAGGGTGGCTAAGAAGGGTAATTGTCTATTCACATGTGGGTACTGGTGACTTTGGGGAGGGAGTCTTGTCGGTAAACCAGTGGGAACATAAGTGGTTTGCATATAATGCAAAGATCCAGGTATATTTTATTGTTGGCATGGAGGAAAGTAGTTCATAGGGTTGTACCCTTGAACAGGCTTGTGGGGTTAAGCGTTCAAGCCCCAAATAGGATTGGATGTGCCTGGATATGGTTGGCCTGTACTAGGGGGTATGAAGGAGCTGGCTTGAGGTTGTTGCCCCCCAGTCGAGGGAGGATTATGTTGAATAAGATAATTCCAATACTGGGCCAAGGATGGAGGTATGTTTTGTCCATAGGGTGGGGTCAGTGGGGGTTTCCCTCCAATCCGAGGTTGCTTCCCAATTGGGATTTGTCCTGCAAAAGGGGATTGGGTTTGGCCTCCTTGGTGAAATTGTCCACCTACAAGAATCTAGTAATTAGGTGTGAAAGATGGGATGGTGACACTAGGGTCAGTGCCTCTGATAGAGGATGGAAGAGGTCCTCTAAAAGGGGGTCGAGGAAGTGTCAGAATGAAACCGGGAACAAGATGGTGCCCAGAAGGAGTGGAAATTCCAAGAGTATTGGATGATATTTGTGTAGGAGCGGGAATAGAAGCATTCAACGCATGATATCTAGGCAGAAGTGTTTGGGTGAATCTGAGTGAAAGCAATGTGCCAATGGGGGCTTGGCTAGCCATTGTAATCTCAGTGTGAGGACTCATAGTATCTGGGACCATTGTGTAATGGACCGTTTGTAGAGGGATAGTCAAGATGTGGTTAGCTGGCGGAGCATCTATACTAGGAAAATAATAGGCAGTAGTAAAAGGTATTGCATCTGGATCAGATTTTTTGGGCAGCTCAGGTGTGACCGTGATATCAACACCTGCTCCTGAGCCAAAGAGATCCCATCTAAAAATTCCAGTAGTCCAAAAGGGATCTTGACCCTCAGGTCCTGTGAAAGGTCTAGTTGGTAATCCAGAAGACTGACCAACTATATCTCCGAAAGAATTCACTTGAACAATACATCTCTCATAGTCGGGAGGAAGTCGGAAGTCCTCTCGAGAATTGGTAATTCAAAACCATTCTAAAGAGTTAGTTCTTTCCACCTATGGAGTGGCAATGTCTTGGACTTCACTCTGTTGAGGATATCCCTCTGGTGAGTTCGTAGGCAAGGGTTGAGAACCTTCTAGATCTTCTGGGGGTAGGCCTTGCATCCTACATGAACATCGTGGAGGGTCAATTGTGATCAAGTTAGAATTTTATGAAAGAAATTCTATGGCCAACTTGGGTAAACAAACAACATGCGCTAATAAAATCTAGGAAGCACAACCAAGCAAACAAGACCTTCTAATTTCGAAGTCACTAGTTGGTGATGAAATCCAACATCACAACAATGAGACAAGAAGGGGCTGGGTCAGTGTGGAAAAGTTACATTGACAACCTGCTTAACGGACTTACACCTTGGTGCAAGCTCCCACACACAATAGTGGGTATACCCTCCAAGGATCCCAAGTGAGTCTGGACAACATCGATTCCAGGTATCATGAAGACTTACCCCTTCGTAGTCACCTTGTGTAAGACCCTAAGAATATAGGATACTAAGGTTACCACCAACAACAATGATGCCTTGGGGAACAGTCGGCAATCCGATCCACACGCAAGGTGTTGGTTGTGGAGCTTGATGATGTTCCTGATTTAGAGGTCTTTTAATTTCAGTCGTGTTTATACCCCATGAAGTATTTACACCCTAGAAGTACCTACACTCTTCCATGTGGGGGAGTGCAGAGGGGGGGTACCCCTCTACGGGGTCTGGGGGGGCTATCCCCCCAGCTGGGGGGTCTGGGGGAAAGTGGGCCCCCAGTGGGGGTTTAGGGGAAGCGTCCCCCAATGGGGGTTCGAGGGCGAAGCCCCCGAAGCAAAAATTGCATTGTAAAAGTATATTGTGATTTCATTGTAAATCTGGACCATTCATTATAAGGTCGCAGATCTAACGATAGAGATTAT
>SNQJ01S0053494.1:22929-39277 GCA_010110895.2 Picea sitchensis | reverse complement strand
CCTTTTGTTTTTCCTTCTTATGGAAACATTGGTCCTCCTCACATCGCTACTTTGAGCCTTCAAGGTCTCACAATTGGATTGTCGGTGTGGTTGTTTTCCACTCAGGTAATCCCGAATGCAGTAAGTGATTTGGTCGTAAGAACTTCTCCCCAAGAACATCAACCTCATGTTGATCCTTCACCATCTTCACCAGTAAGGTCTTCTTCACCTTCTTCACTTGCAAGGTTGCCTTCCGTTCCATCTTCTTTGTCAGGTGAAAATTTTGAAGCTAGTAACCTGGTGAATAAGAAGAAGAAGAAAAGAAAAATTAGGAAGAAGAAAGATAAACAAGGGTCAACACCTCCAACCACTGTCAAACATGTTGGAATACAACCAGTTATTGTTACTCGTGTTGGGAGAGTTGATGATGTCAAGATCACCCAAACAACCCATAAGCCCAAGTACCCTTGCAGGCTTTGTAAGGGTAGCCATCTTCTTAAGGATTTCCCTGGTCTTTCCAAGGTTATAGAAGTATGGTCTACAAACCCTGACCAACCCATGTCATCAGCCTCTGAACAACATACTAATGACCTCCCTTCAACTAGTCACGATACCGTTGGGAAGAAGAAAAGTAGAGTCAAGTTCCCGTGTATGTTATGCAAATGGAGTTATATCACTCACCTTTGTTCTCGAATGGACGAGGCCTAAAAATTACTAGAAGACATGACTGTTTCACAGCCTCAAATTCCAGCTGCTTACCGTAAGATTTCTCTCAACCCACCTGTAGTTGATGGAATGATCACTCCGGTCCCTTCACCGGTCAATCCGGTTGATCATATCGTCAATCTGGTCACGTCCTTAGTTGAACCAATTGAAAAAGTGGTTGATTCGATACCATCCTCAGTCAATCCCACTCTCCCCTCAGAGAGTGAAACCCAAGCAATCGATATGTTTTCATCTGTCGACCCCATTCTCCCCCTGGAGAATGAAACCCAAGTGGTCGATCTGATCTCTCCATCGATCGATCCTACTCTCCCGCTTGAGAGTAAACCCGATACTACCCACATTTTTCTCATTGATACAGAATCTCTCGTGCCGAGGGGTATTCCTCCTTCTCCCATGGAACCCCCTCCAAGTAATAAGGCCATCCATTTTGATTGGGGTGTGCAAGTGATAAAGTGTGTGTGTCAGAGCCAAGAGCCATCGAAAGGAATTTTGTGACATCAAGGCTCAGGTTGTAATCTTTACTTTCCATCAATATGATACAGTAATATGTCCCTTTCCCATAAAGATATTTCAACTTTATTGTATAATTCCTTGATCATACACATAGTTTGACCGTTGAATAGATTGTGCTTTCTTCACTTTGGTTGGTTTGTGTTGTCTTGGTATTGACTACACAAGAGCACTAGAGTGAAGCAGGAGAAACAAATGCCATAGGAAGCGATAATAAGGTATGTTATTTGTTCTTGCCTTCTATTTAATTCAATGGTCAAAATCTAGGGAAAGAGTCATGTTCTATCTTTCTTTGTTCTAGATCTAGGTGGATTTAGGGAGATCGGTTAGTGTCCGCACCTACGGATTTATCCTATAACAGCTAGGGAGAAGGAATTTTCAAAATCCTAGAAGAAATCGGGATCATCCATCTAAGGAACATGTGGCAAGGGGTTAGGTTTCAGAGAAAACTCTGAAAGGTTATAGGCCGTCAGATCTAGGGAGGATCTTAACCGTAGATCCGGAGTCACGGAATTTTGGGAGTCGGAGATTCAAAGGACAAAGGAGGAGATTGAACTCCATATCCCTTAATCAGGAAAGCTGAAGGATTCGGAGGAGTAGTCCTAGGTCATATTAGAGGGTTACATGGAGAAGGATTAAGGGAGGAGCCAAAGAGGCATTAGGCCCATTTCGATATTTCGACAATTCCGAGGACAAGGAGCTGGGGCACCTTGCGTTGAAAACCCTGAAGTCACGAAACGCGACATGTCTTTGGAGTAGGTTGTGGTCACGAAGGAAGCGGTCACATGGACCGATATTTGGGCATGGTTTAATCGTCATTGAGCCCATTTCGGCATTCAGGGATCGAAGAGTCAAGAGACTCGACATCATGATTCGCGAAGTCGCGAAATGGGAAAAGTGTCCTATGGGCTTAGCCAGTGATCATAGGTGGTGGTCACGTGGAGGAGGGGCCTAGCCCGAGGGCTAGCACTCACACTATTTTGATTTAGCACCCAATGCATGCAGAGAGAGAGGCATGGTTCTTTTGCAAGACTTGCGCGTGAATTTTGAAGGACCTGTGGATTCGTTGAAGGTTCTAGTAGGGAACCAAAGGAGCCGCATCGACTCAAATTAGAGGAGGAAGAATGATCCTTGACCGGAAGGTCAGTGGATCCTACCGAGGCAAGGGTAGGGGGTCTGCATCATTGTGGTATCAGAGCCACTTTTTGTCTGTATGTTGCAGGCAGAGATAGGCAAAAGAGGAATAGAATAAAATTGTTATCTTTGTTTTTGGATAGCAGGCAGGAGATACAGGACGTATTCTGATACCATCAAAGTGGTATCAGAGAGGGATTTTGTTTGTATATTTCATGTGAAAATGATTGAAGGAGGAAGTCTGATATCATCAGGTGGTATCAGAAAACCAAAGATTTTTCTATGTGGTGATTGTTGTAAGGCGATGCGCAGCAGACAATAGACAGTCAGGTGAACTATAGGAAATGTTGAAAATGATCTCGGTTTCAAAGTAAATAGAATATTTTCCAAGAGGGTAGGTAGAAGGAAGAAGATGGCTATTGAAGGCCATGGACTTGGTCAAAGAAAATACCACCAGCTGAAAGGAAAATCTGATATGGAAAAGGAACTCACCAAGATAAGAGCGAGGATGGAGGAGCTTGCATTTCGAATGAAACAAAGTGCAAGAACACATTGGGTGTATGAGTTGCCCATAAAGAAGAAGGTGAAGTGGCCAGTCAAGGAATTGCTATCCAGAAGACAACAGAGGCTGTTGAAAATGTGGTTGAGGTATGCTGAGAGCCTTAGAGACATAGAAGAAGTGGTTCACATTTGTGAGCCAGAAGCTGGGAGAAATCTCAGTGATGATGAGAGGAACAGATCACTAGATGATCTCAAAAATTGCCAAGTGGGCAGTGAGGGACTTTCAATTTTCCAGGTGGGAAATGAGGAGAGGTCATTGGTTGATCCCAAAGACTTCTAGGTGGGTAGTAATGAAAGTTCAAGTTTCCAGGTGGGAAATGAGATGGGATCACTAGGGGATCTCATAGACTGCCAGGGGGCAGAGAAGAAATCCCATATTTCCATGTGGGAAAGGGAGAGAAGATGGGACTATCTAACAGTCTCATGAACGCAGAGGTGAGTTCGGATCAGCGAGAGGAGTTGACAGAGAAGGATCGGAGGAATATTTTGATCATTGGAGAAATTCAGATATTCCTACCAAGCAGCTAAGACGAAGCCAGGGAAGATGTTGTGGGTACAACAACAGAAGGACAGCCAACAGAGATTGTCAAAGGGAAAGAATAAATGGAGCAGACGTCAAAATATGCCCCAGAAGAAGAAGAGCATGCAAATAATATTTTAACTCCATGGGAGTTGGAGTTAGAAATGATGGAGGATTGGTTGAACCATCCAGAACCAGTAAATGACTACAATAAGAAGACAATCATGCAAATTTTGGAAAAAGAGAATTCGGAGAAATTGCTAGAAAATTTCATCTAGGGAGATGAACAGATGATGACTGTAGCGCTGAGGTCTATAGCAGAAGGTGAATCAGAATTCCAAACTGAGGAGCAGCTGGAGGAAGCTGGGATGCACAAGCAGGAGAACTGGCAGAAGAAAAATTGTCAGAGAAGGAAGCTGAGCAGCAGCTCAGTGATAGGCTTGCAGAATTGGAGTCTACAGCAGAGTGGTGACTCAATGCCACAAGAGAAGGTAAAGATAGTAGGGGAGATCGAGAAGATCTTCCGACTAAGGAGAAAGAAGAATTGCAGCAGGGCAAACTACATAAAAAGAGACATCCATTGGAGCAGTTGGACGAGGTAATTGAGGGAATTAGAAGGCTGATGTTGAGGTCAACAACTGAATCTGCCAGCAAGGAGAAGCTGAGCGGAAGGAAGCCTTCCATAGCAGTAGGGAAGTAGCAGAAGAAGTATCAAGGCGATGGAGTGGATGAACAGCTCCAGAGAACTGTTTGGGATACGGGTGGATTTCAACAGTAGAGCCTGTAAGCTCATCAGCAGGAGCTCATGATTTTTCTAGCTGAGGAGTATGATGCAGGAGAATCACTCCACATCATCAAGTACCAGCCAACCAACACACCCAATACATGTTCAATGGAGAGGAGAGGTGCATCCCTCTCACTTTCAAATTTCAAATTTGAATTAAATGAAATTAATTATTGTAAGGCTAGTAGAGCGGAAGCCATGCCTTCAATCATGTTGTATTTGGTGTCACCTTAATGGCTGCCAGGATGATGGGGATCTAGATCCGATTCGGATTAGATGGTCCATTCAATGAAATTTATTGTAATTTATGAGAGTCGGTGAGATGGAGGGAAGAGTTCGAGGATCCCTTCTTGTAAAAATATCTTAGCATCTTATTTTTGAGAGGGTTAGAATATTGAGATAGAACATAAGGGAGAAGAGAGGAAGTCGTGACTCTATTGTAGTCCGAGCTCACATTGTAAAGAGGCATTTCATATTAATAAAATCAGAGTAGTTTTTCTTGCATGTTATTTTGTGTATGTTGATGAATGTCTTTATGTGTTTATGATATGTTGTAGATGTATGTTAGATGTGCAATTTTAGGGATAGATAGATTTTTCTATCTACGAGTTTACTGATTTCATGTCTAGTTCTTTGAGGCTTCATGGAAGAGGTTGCATGATAGAACACTGCGGGTTTTGTAAGCCAGTGTATAGAATGCACTTCTAAATTCTGTGGAATTTGGACAGAGTCGTGCCAAGAGGGCGCACCAGAGAAAGTCTTAAGCTTGAGGAGAGAAACCTCAAGTTTGTTGAACACCTTAGAGGTGAGGTTGTGCAAAGAAAGGCATAGAGAAGACAGAATCATTGAAGGTCATGTAGAGCTCTGTCAGGAGGCCATAGCATGTGCATAGAGTGTACCAAGGAATTCTATTTTGAGTTCTTAGAGAAGGGAATATCAAAGAAGGACCTCCCACAGATTTTTTGAACACTCTATTGGTACAACGAAGGTGTGCTAGAGCATAAGTCGCCAGGAGGGAACTTATACTCCCTTGAGGGGAGAAGAGAGACAAAGTTACCAAAGACTCTTCTTGGAAGAACAGTGCCTTGGTGTACAAGGTTTGCAAAGCTTGGGAGGTCAAGCGTGAGGCTCCCAAGAAGGTACCAAATATCATGTTTGAAGGAAAAGATGAGGGCCAAGTCCCTTAGAGACTGAGAGAATTCGAGAAGCTCAGGACGAATAGCACAAATGCATGTAAGGACCCTGCAAGGAGTCACAGATGTCAAGAAAAACCCTTTGAGGTTTCAGAGTTGACAAAGCTCAGGATGGATAACATTTTTCAGAACGCAGGCGAGACCCAAGGTCACAGGGTTCACAGAGAAATCAAATATCATAGACTTTGAAACACTTAAAATCTTCTAAGGCAGGAAGGAGAAGTGTGAGCTCAGGAGGAGTATAGTTGTCATTGATTCAAACATTGGAGAAGAGATTTGGACCGTTCGATCCATGTCCAGGCACACAAGAGGAACCCGCACAGGTAAGTTAGGTCTGGGTCATCAAATCTAGTGTGGAGGACTGATAGCCATCGGATCCGGGAGAAGTTGCACATGGGTTAACCTCGTGTATGTGCTAGGGAGAAGGAATTGTCAAAATCCCATAAGAAATCGGGACCGTCCATCTGAAGAACACGTGGCGAGGGGTCAGGGTTCAGAGAAAACTTCGAAAGGTTGTAGGCCGTCAGATCCAGGGAGGATCTGAACTGTAGATCCGAAGTCACCGAATTTCGGGAGTCGGAGATTCAAAGGACAAGGGAGGATATTGCACTCCATATCCCTGAATCGCAAAAGATGAAGGATTCGGAGGAGTATCCCTAGGTCATAGGACAGGTTTACATGGAAAAGGATTAACAGAGGAGCCAAAGATCCATTAGGCCCATTTCGATATTTTGGCAATTTCGAGGACAAGGAGCTGAGGCACCTTGCGTTGAAAACACTGAAGTTGGGAAATGCTACATGTCTTTGGAGTAGGTTGTGGTCACGGAGGAAGCGGTCACGTGGACCAAGATTTAGGCACGGGCTAATCATCGTTGATCCCATTTCAGCATTCAGAGATTGAAGGGTCAAGAGACTCAACATCAGGATTCATGAAGTCGCAAAATGTGAAAGCCACCCTATGGGCTTAGCTAGTGGTCACAGGTGGTGGTCACATGGAGGAGGGGCCTAGCCCAAGGGATAGCGCTCACACTATTTTGAATTAGTGCCCAATGTGCACAGAAAGAGAGGGGTGGGTCTTTTGCAAGACTTGAGCATGAAGTTTGAAGGACCTGTGGATTCATTGAAGGTTCCAGCAGGGAACCAAAGGAGCCACTTTGGCTCAAATCAAAGGAGGAAGAACAATCCTTGACTGGGAGATCAGTGGACCCTGTCGAGGAAGAGGTAGGGGGTATACATTAAGAATCTTGTTAAAGGCTTCAACTGTACCATTTTCTTGTGGATGATACAGGATACTTTTGTGATGTTGAATGAGGAACTCGTGGGTGAGAGTGGTTACAGTCTCGCTAATGAAATGTTTTTGGCCCTTGACCAAGTTTTGGGGAGATTCTTGGTCAAGTTTGACCTATTTTGGGACTTCGAAATCCTGTCAAAGATGGAGCGCAAGACAAAGTAGAGATCGCAGGATCTCAGCTCCTTTTTGGGTCCTTTTTGGTATTTGGGATATGTAATGTGTATGGGATGTTGGCCCATGGGTTTACCCATGTTTAGGCCTATTTTATAAAGTATAAATAGATGTCTAAGAGATGTAAGAAGGGGAATCTATGTGATGTGAGGCCGATCAGCTAAGTGCTAAGTGCAAGTATGGTTTTTAAATGCTTTGTTCATATTGTGAGAAACTTGTAGAGCTAAGTGCAAGTGGTTGTAACAGACTGTGGAAGGCTTTGTGCTAGACCTAGCTCGGGCAAGGAGGATCTGGCAAGGTGCGCGCAGATCTCCTGTCCTATGCAGGGTAGGGTTTTTTTGGCTCTGTGCATGTAGATGACTGATTGAAGCTAATAAAGAAGAAGAGTTGGTGGACGTAGCCCCAGGGTGGGGGTGAACCATGTAAATACGGTGGTATTCTTCTTTGTGTGATGTTCTGGTGCATTTATGTATTATTTGTTAAGTGCTTGATATAGATAGATAGATTTGTATATGCTTTGTGCTTATGATGAATCTGGATGCTAGATCTGATATAGGTGAATGTGCTTAGTGCTTCAATCTTCCATATCTGATCCATTTCTTTATGCTAGGTGCTTAAATACATTAGATCAGGGTGAATGCTACGATACTTTTTTTTATCTGTGAAGTATATATTGGTTAAATAATAATGAACAGGCGATGTTAAGTGTTCTATTAAGTATTGTAATCACAGATCTATGTCCCAGCTAAGGTTGCAGACATCTGAGTCCTGCAATCACCCCTTCCTCTACCTCGAGTGAGACTTCATCTACTTCGCAAGTGTTGTCGAAACGACTGGTAGTTAGGGTTTTTTTGGTGCATTGTTGTAGCATTGAACCCTAGGTCTTCCCTTGTGCCAACAAATGGTTCTATTGCTGGGACCTAAAACTGTGATTGTTGGGAACTAAGGAAGAAGAAGCTCTGTGCAAATATTCGACATGACATTGTGAAAGCTATGTGCATAGATCTGTTGCTCTAGTGTGCAGTACTCTACTTAGTTTGACAAACTCTGTGTTAAGGAAAAGAAGTCTGATCTGTAGAAAAGAGGTGAGATCTGGAAGCTTTGTGCTCTGATAAAGGTAAGAATATTGAAAAGTTCTATATCTGAAATATTTGTGCTCTGTAGAAGTAAGATAAGTGGAAATTTTTGTTTCAACAGTATGAATCTAGGTATGTTTGATAAATTCTATCCTAGCTGAAAACTAGGGTATTAATAGATGAAAGAAGATTTGATATGAGTAGATCTGATAAGAATAGTGAAAAATATGTTATACCTATGTATAGAAATAATGTTTGGACTAATAAGTGTATGCAGGACACTAGAAAGAAATGTTTTCAGGTTAGCTACCATGATCCTAGCGCAAAGTGCAGGAAAGGCTGGGGATCATTTAAAAGAAAGAGAAGATTGACCCTATGTTACAGCTACAGAAAACTGGGACATCTTTCTAAGGAATGCCCTGGGAGAAGACCTAGTTGTCTTTGTTGAAAAGCTATGGACCATGAAGTATTGGATTGCCCTAGACTGATTTCTAAGGTTGAAAGAATGAATATGAATCAAGGAAACCCTAAGGCAGATCCAGAAACTAAGATTATGATAGAATCCTAAAAAGAATCAGAGAAAGTATTTCTACAGATGAAAGAAACCATGAATGACCACTGACATGTTAGTTTATCAGATATCTTCAAAGAAAAAGAATTCCTTGAAGAAAGAATAGGATACTTTGACATTGATTGTGTTATAGATGAGGAAACACATGTGAATATTATGATAGAGAGAACCTAGGAAGTTATAGGGAGGCCTGCTATGATTCCTTCCTTAGGAGGAATAGGACTATTCAAAGGAAAGTTGATAAGCCTATGTGGAAAGCTCGCTCGGATACCTATGAATGCCAATGGAACTTTGACAAAGGAAGATTTTGAGATTATTAGATTTATTGAGAATATTGCCCCATTTACCATGCTATTAGGGAAACCCTAGATTGAAAGAAATTAGGCCAAAAGGAAAGAAGAGGAGGAAGTTTTAGAGCAGAAGAAGCAAGAGTTAAAAGAATTCATGACTAGAACGATCGCACACTTGATTGAAGAACAGAAGAATAGATTGAAGCTATTTAACAGCAGAGTCCTGAGTTTTGAACTTGCAAGAACACTAGAATAACCACAGAATATTGAAGTACCCATTCTAGATAGAGAAGAAGGATCACCCTCGAATCTTAGGGAAGAATCTCAACAGTGCGAAGTAACTTTTCCAAAAGAAGATAAAATCAGAATGGAAAAAGGCATACCGAGATGAATATCACTAGGAAGAAGGCTAGAAAGCTATGTAAGAAGAGAGATAAGATCGAAAAGTTGCAGAAGGTTCCAGAGGGAACCTCGCAGAAGGAAAATTTGCAAAATTGGATCTTCGTCGAGATATCAGAACAGTGACACATGTCACTTCACCATGGAAAAGCAATATAGACATTGGGGACATTATAACCGTTAGACCAATGCTCCGAATGGGTAGAAAAACATTTATGGACAGACAACTTGCCATTCGACTGTTGGGACCATGCCATAATGGACAAAACAAAGTCAATGAAGGCTTCATACATGTTGCAAGTGACCCGTTTCTGAGTTACCTATTTATCCCATTACGCCCTGTACCGAGAACACTTTTTCCAATTGAGAATTTGAGCTCACAGACTAATTTGATTTTGCACAGTGATCATCGTGCTCTTTCTCTCTATCCCATTACTGTGTCTAAGTTACTCCTCGAACCTGATATTGTTAACCTCGAGTGTGTATGTCGAACGCGTTGAGTGTTGTAGAGAAAGTTGTTGAAGAATTTTTTATCGACCTCATGAATGAAAGAGTCATGTCGATGTCTAAATGTGTACAAGCATCATCAACGAGAGGACTTCCAGCCTTTCCACCCACTTCTCACGGAGTCGGACCATCCCGACCATTAGATGAAAAGTGAACTAAGAATAGGGATGATCTAGTGAATTCCAAATTGATCTCGACCATATTACCCACCTATATTCCACCTCTGAGCGACATAGTAAATCGACATAGCGTGCATAAAGATTTCAAATACACCTTGGTTATGGCATACCTCCCGAACGGGATACGTGCAGTTTGAGAAGACCAAGATAAGATTGCAGCGTTGAAGTTTAGCGAATTCAACCTTGGATATCGCAAAGTCTATAACATGATCACCCCACATAAGTACCTGACCAAAACTAAGGGGAATAATTTGAATATAATCCCCCAGTTGTGGACTATGAACCTCACGCAGTCCACCCTGCTAAACGTCATGAAGATTCCCCACTTCAGAAGACACCAGGAGGTCAATGCCTATGTCAAGTTTTTGTTGTCTTGTTACCATGGCAGCTATTTGTGGCTAAACCTTCAGATAATAGTTGATCTGACACTAATCAATCGGATCACGGGCTTGAGTATGCAAGGACCTGATCCTCAAGATTTTTACCTTGGAAAATCCATGGATCGCACTCTAGCACAGAAGATCAAGGACACTTATGGCGATGTCGAGAAGGGAACATGAGGCTACAAGGTAGCTTCTATCCAGAGTGGCAAATTGCACCTCACCTGTCAGTTGATTGCAGGGAAGTCAGTACGAAAGAACCTCCCTACCCAAGTCACTGGTTTTGTAGTCGACCTCGGAGGGAAGTGTGTGGAAGGCCTTCAGATGAACTGGGCAAAGTACCTAGTGAACTAGTTGGAACTCGACTATAGAGAAGCAGAGGATCAAGGATACAAATTTCATTTCAGCTAGCTCTTGATCCTTGTATCTTTTATTTCCTGGGATATGCCGGAAGCTATGACCTTCCCGAACATCGAGCCATTTGAACCATTGGCCGCGAAGTTCATTACACTGTGGTACTTAGGTGACATGAATAAACAGTGGCAATCAAATGTTGTTTTTCATACCTACTACAATCAGCTGAAGATAGCGATACAGTCTGAGCCTCGCATGACTTTGAACACTCTACATCGGTTCAGGCCTTTGATGAATTTCAGCACATATCGACATTTTATTTACATCATAGAGCACGTCGACGAACACAAGCAACAACTTCAGTCCTATTATAAGTCGATGGAGGAGGACTTGGAGGATATCACAATGGACTGATCGGCCGACCTCCTTATCCCAGTAGACCCTAGGGAGATATTTGACATTGATAGCCCAGAAACAATTCAGGATACACCCGGACCAAGTAGAACAAAGAAGACCAAAGAGGTCCAAGAATTAGACAGTGCATTCGTGAAGACTGCTTCCATATCACCAGAGCAAGGAGGTGATGGTGAAGAGTTAGATGACAAATAAGTCAAGCAGAAGCAAGGAGATGAGGTTGATCTCTTGAATAAGAGGAAAGGTTCACCTCTAAAACCTTCCTCCCTGAAGAAATCGAAGGCCACCATGACTAAGATGAAAACCATCCTCACCTCCAATGACTTTGACTTCCTCATAGCAGCCATGCAATATGATTCACCGAAAATAGCCGAGAAACAAGAAGCAAAGCAAGAGGAGATGTATGATTGAATTGAGACTAAACTATGAGGGGTACAGTAGGACTTACAGTGTAGCCGTGCAGTCTCCACTGCACCCGGAGAACCAGAATTGGGAGATGAGCCAGTTGAACTCCACCACCTAGATGATACAGTTGAAGTTCACCTTCAAAGAGCATAAGAAGAAACAATGCAAGACACCCAGTCTTTGACATAAGTGCAAGGAGTACTCGTCGAGCAACGCAATGCTGCAAAACAGGAAAATCTTTCTCTCCAAGCGAAGTTTGATGAAGAAAAAGAACAGATACAACAAGAAAAGGAGCAGTTCCTTGCAACACAACTTGAAGTAAAAGAGGCGGTCAACAAAGCACTTCGCTCTGTGACAGTCTTAGAAATCAAGGTAGAAGACCGAGTTACACAGCAGGTGAACCAACTCACAGAAGACATCCAATAGCTATAGCAACGCATAGCATATTTGGAGCTACGCACTGTACCTAAGACCCCACAAGATGTAAGAGACCAAAGGGAAGCAACCGCCCAGAGCATAGTTGAAAGGCTAAAGGATCTTACCCTGGAATGTAAGAAAATTATCGATCGTAATGCCCATACCTATGAACAACTAATGGAGAACTCAAAACTGAAGGCACTGGATTCACAGCTCTAAGAGGTGAAGTATCAAGCTGAAAAGATACAGGCGCAATTGAATTCCTTCTTAGTTGTGGAAATAATGAAGTTCTCCCAAGAGCAACGCACTACACAATAGTAAATCCATACTATCTAGAGCATATTTATGGACGTAAATTAGAAACTCCAACCTGTACAAGAAAAGGCCTATCAATTTTTTACAGAGGTAGAAGGCCAAGGAGCATATCTAGAGAAGTTTGTCACTACAGCTGAACAACATCTAGAGGGACCTATCAACGATACATTCATCCAAGAGTTTGTTGATCAGGAATTCATAGCACAGCAGCAAGTCGAAGTAGCTTGAGCTAATATCGAGGCATTCGAAGCAGAAATAGTCAGACCAAAGTGACTCGGGACGAGTCACAGGTGAGTGTTGGGGTCCTGTTGGCTCTTGAGCAAGTTTTGGGGAGATCCTTGGTCAAGTTTGACCTATTTTGGGACTTCGAAAAAATATCAAATATGGAACGCAAGATGAAGCAGAGATCGTGGGATCTTGGCCCCTTTTTGGGTCCTTTTTGGGATTTGGAAATATGTAATGGGTATGGGATGTCGGCCCATGGGTTTACCCATGTTTAGGCCTATTTTGTAAAGTATAAATAGATGTCTAAGCAATGTAAGAAGGGGCATCTATGTGATGTGAGGTCGATAAGCTAAGTGATAAGTGCAAGTATGGTTTGTAAATGCTCTGTTCATATTGTGAGAAACTTGTAGAGCTAAGTGCAAGTGGTTGTAACAGACTGTGTAAGGATTTGTGCTAGACCTAGCTCAGGGAAGGAGGATCTAGTGAGGTGCGCACAGATATCTTGTCCTATGCGGAGTAGGGTTTTTGTCTCTCTGTGCATGTAGATGACTGATTGAAGCTAATAAAGAAGAAGAGTTGGTGGACGTAGCCCCAGGGTGGGGATGAACCACATAAATACTGTGTTATTCTGCTTTGTGCGATGTTCTGGTGAATTTATGTATTATTTGTTAAGTTCTTGATATAGATAGATAGATCTGTTTATGCTTTGCGCTTATGATGAATCTAGATGTTAGATCGGATATAGGTGAATGTGCTTAGTTCTTGAATCTTCCAGATCTGATCCATTTCTTTATGATAAGTGATTAAATACATCAGATCAGGGTGAAAGCTGCGATGCTATTTTTTATATGTGAAGTAGATATTGGTTAAATAATAATGAACTGATGGTGCTAAGTTCTCTATTGAGTATTGTAATCACAGATATGTGTCCCAGCTAAGGTTGCATACACCTGAGTCTTGCAACCACCCCTGCCTCTACCCCGGGTGAGACTTCATCTGCTTCGCAAGTGTTGTCAAAAGGGTCAGTAGTTAGGGTTTTGTTGGTGCATTGTTGTAGCATTGAACCTTGGGTCTTCCCCTGTGCCAACAAATGTGCACCCTGATCACTAGTCAAACTCTGAGGGAATCCAAACTGAGTGATGATGTTTTCAAAAATAAACTTGGTCGCAGTATCTATAGAGAAATCTCATGCTAGTTTTGTCTCGGCCCAACGAATGATATAGTAAGTAGCAGTGATAATATACCTTATTTTCGAGTGTTTGGTTAGTGGATTGATCAGTCCTATGAAGACAACTACCCATTTTTCCAATGCTTGAAGATCCCAAATACGATGTAAGGAAAATGCATCCCTGCACGACAATTTCCCAACCCTCTAACAAACATCACAATCCCTGGCATAATCTTTGGCATATTTGAAGACAGTTGGCCACCATAATCCTACATGTAGTGTATTTTGGGTAGTCACTTTACCTCTAACATCTCCTCCCACAACTCCATTGTGGAATTCCCACAAGATCGTTGGCCACAAATGATCAAGTACACATCATCAAATTATGTTGTCCAATCCCATATTATACAATTGTCCTGCAATCAACTGATAATCTAAGGCATGGACCACCATATGTCGCTTCTTAGTTGCAAAATACCCCTCAAGTATAGTACTAGTAGTGAGAAACAAGGCAATGTTAGCAACATAATCAGGGATAGCTTCAATTCTAAACATATTTGCATTAGGGAGATGATAATCGAAATATCCACCACTCTTTCCTAATTCTAATTGAGATAGATGATCAGGGCCAACATTTAATTCACTTGTCTTGATAATGACTTCGAAGGAAAACTCATGAAATAGCAACAACCATCTACAAGTTCTACCTTCTAACACAAGCTTATTAACCAAAATTTCATAGCAGAATGATCAGTAAAGAATTTAAAATGGTAAATAATGTCTAAATTTTGGTAAATCATAAACCATTGCCAAACCTTCCCTTTTAGTGGTAGTGTAGTTGTGTTGGCCTGAGAAATCTTCCTGATAGCAAAGTAGATAGGATGATCTGGGTTTCTTTCACCAGGTTGTGCAAGGATTGCATGCAAAGCAATACCAGAAGCATCAATGTGTACATGAAATTCCACATTCCAATTCAGATATATGAGAATAGGGGCAGTACTCAACGTTTCTTTGAGGGTATCAAACGCTTGATCACACTCTGACTTCCAGCTGAAGGCTTCATATTTCTTCAGTAATTTATCCAATGGGGCACTTATGCTTTCATAATTTTTGATAAACCTGTGATAATATCCAATGTGACCCAATGTTGACTCCAACTATTTAGTACTCATAGGTGGAAGCATATTTAGTATCACATCAACCTTTGTAGGATCAACCAAAACTCCTTCCCTACACACTATATGTCCTAGCATATTTCGAAAAGGTACAAAAAAGATACACTTCTTCATGTTTAAAGAAATTTGTTATTGTCTGCAATGATCAAACATCAACCTTAGTAAACATATGTGCTCCTTCAATAGGTTGTACGCGGTCCATTCATCCATATATACCTAAATAAATTTATGAATAAATTCGCAGAATGCAGCAACAACTATTCAAGAGAAAATAGTTGGAGCATTCTTCATTCCAAAGGGTGTAGCATTATAATCAAAAGAACCCCATTATTTAGTGAAGGTGGTCTTTCTCTTATCTTATTCTACAATTTTAACCTGATGATAGCCTGAGAATCCATCTATAAAATAATAGGATTCATTTCTTTCCACTTGATCAAGAACGACATCACTAAAGGGAGTAGGAAAAGGGTTGTGTACACAAGTTGAGTTCAAACTCCTGTAATATACATAGATACTTATATCATCATTACCCTTCTTCCTTTCTATTACTAATCCACTGGGCCTAATCCTCGAGGAAAATTATCTTAGATGCTAACATTCTATCAATCTCTTTCTTAACCTTCTCCTTGATTCATGGATTTAGATGGTACAGTTTGTGCCTGATAGGATTAGAGTATGGTTTTAATTGGATCCCAATTTCTCCTAAATTTCCCTTAATCCCCTTTAGTTCTTAAAATCTCTTATGAAATCGATCCTCGTACTCCCGCAGTAGAGCCTCTATCTCTATCATAGTTTGCTCATCCCAATAGTCTCCTATGGATGCCTTCTTAGGATGCTCCTCACTCCCTAAGTTTAATTTTTGCAACTTCAAAGGTTTAGTATATGAACTATTGACATCATTAGATATAGTGTTTTTAACTATTCTTGTTCCTACAGACTCGTTAAATTTTAAATGTCTAAGTTCCTCTATGTCTTCAGAATCCTCTAGATCTCTATCAACTTTACTATCAGCCATGGGTACTCTTTGGGGGATGGATAAAAAATATAGTGAAGCATATGTTCATGCTCAGAACATATTGTGAGAGGATATTTAGGTTTATATTCATCAATAAATAGCATTTGATTGTTTTTTTGTAATTTTAGGGTGATTTCAAGAGACTTGCCAGAAAAAAGAGAAATCTTAGAAAAAATGACCCTTAAGCACCTTCCAACACATAATCTATCTTCTAGTTTCCTCATGCACATACCAGGCTTTCAGAATGTTTCACAGTGAATGGAAAAATTAGTGTACCCAGAACTGAGAAGGAATTTGTGTAGCTTTCCATATCCTAATGAAATATTCAGTATGTTCCCTTGGATCAGATGAATCATTGTATGGTTATAGAGTTACATCCCTACTCTTTAGCTTCTAATACTTACTAGAATGGTTGAACTGTGATAGAGGATTGAAACAGTATTGACTGGTGAGCTTGACCTCATCCCAAGAAGATAGATTTCCTTTATGAGCATCCCACCACCTGGTTGGGGAAGAATTTAGTACTATGTCAAGAGCTAAACTCTCTAGTCTGCAAAAAAAAATTCCTCCATTTCAACAAGGAAACTAC